>QLOY01009893.1:0-14443 GCA_003313965.1 Megacollybia marginata
TGTTAGGTCCGTTGTTAGGTACTTTCAAACGTGAATCGTAGCTAATAATATTGGAACAGCTGTAACAACCACCTACCGACCGGTTGCCATCATGGCCGCGAAACCTTGGCGAAACCTCGAAACTTGCTCAAAATAGTTAGATATGCCTTTGATTTTTATACTGCGGATGCTTGTGAGGAGGAAGATTTGACTGTAGTCCAAGAAGCAGGGAGAGTGTTGTGATAATAAGACGGAAGAAAATTGCAAAGTTACCCATTTTGGTATCTGATCCGGTTTGGAGGCCAGCCGATGGTAGCCGATGGTTAGCCGACGGTTATAATGCCAAAAAGAGTGAGCTGGTTGCTACGCATTTTCTAGCCCAAATACCTTTTAATAATATTGGAACAGCTGTATTCATTGGATTCCACTTCGCATTTTGATACTTTTCTAGCTCGGTTAGTAGAAGAAAAGCTACATTCCAGTCTAACCAGGCAAACATTCTACGAAGAGGGTGGGATGATTCTCTCTAATGCTATCAGGAAGTTGGTTCTCCCAGCGCCTACCAAACCACGGCATATTTCGATCTGCGAATATGTGAAACCCAGCATGAATACGGAAATCTTGTCAAGTTGTTTCAACTCGACTTATCCGTGTGCAGTCGTTCCTTGTTTGGCTTGATTCCCTTGATTGCCAATCCGTGAGTGATCACTTTGTGGCGTCGTGAATCTGTGACTCCGAGTCGGACACCTGTAGATCTTGAGGAATTGGTTTATCCAACTCCGACTGGAGGTTTTCTGCTTCAGATGCGTATAGCTCCACAACGCTCACCAATCCCGTTTCCCGAACATCTGCAGACTCTCCAAAGAGGATATCAAGCAATGAAAAAATGTTGTTCTTACGATACTCGATCATCACCACCTCGCTCCGACTGGATCTTCCTTTAATCCCTTTAATCCCTATGCTGGGTATCCACCAGGGATCCATAAACGAACGAATTCAACATCATCGTCTTCTAATCCGCCTTCCTCATTCGTATTTGGAACTCCGGAAAGATCTGATTCTCCAACCTCATCACCAGCAGATCGCTCTTCACAGAGCTCCTCATCCTCCATGACTGGTAAAGAGCGGGAAGCCCGTTTAGGATTCACCGTAGCAAATCCAGATTCGGACGCTGTAGGAGTCACTTAAACCCAACACCAGAGCTATCTACGTTCAGGACCCGTATCTCGAATGAGTACAACGGGATCAACTTGAAATTGTCATAGTAAGGTGGAGGTTCGATTAGATTAGCTGCCTTTGCATTTCACAAAAGACTTTTTGTATCGTAGGTTTCTTTCCATTGTTTATTGTGTGCACTTAAAGTGTAAGTAGAATCGAAAGCCTAACCTTGGAAGTTGGCAGTGTTTTTTTTTGATTACAAGTGTTTTGCTCCTGTCGTTCAACATCCGAGTCGGACGATCCATGGACGCCATGACCCAGCAAGATATTATTTAACTATTTCAACTGAGAAATGAATGACAAGGCTGCTTTCTGACTTGGATATGCCATTTTCATATTCAAATCGGTGTGGCAGTCCAGATCTGGTTAGGATCACTTGTGAAGTTATTCTCTACACATTCCCAGATTTGCAAAACATTCCTGTTGGTTGTAATGCCATTGGTCAAATCCAGGCAATAGTCGGTAAAATCGAGACCAATTTGCCCTGTGTATCCCGAATCACGAACTCCAGGAAAACCAGCCAACCATGTCTGTTGAGGAAGATTGTCGTAGCACTCCCAGATCTTCATCATGGTACCATTCGTAACTTGATTGGTGAGTTCAACTCTGAAGACATCCATGGTACTCACTCTGGTCTATATCTCCAGCATCAAGACACCACTGGGCTCCAGTGGTACCATCAACTACATAGAGCTGTGTGGTTAACCCGGATGCGGAAATGGGCCAGATCCACGTTTGAGTGTTGGAGCCATTACAATCATAGCTGTTTCATATGTCAGGCCTTCAGGCTTCCATCTATGTAAGAGAAACATGACATACATATCGACAGGAGTACCATTTGCAAGAACACCACCCTCAACGCCAACACATTTTGCAGTGTTCGGGGTATCGATGTCAAAGTTGGGATGGATAACATATGCGGTTGGTGTCACACTAGTGGTGGTACCCGTAGTAGTTGTCAGTGTAAGCGTTACGGTTGTAATAGGTGTAGCTGTTATTGTACTTCCGATAGAACTGGGAGGAGCTGCAAAGGCTGAATGTAACAGAGCTGCAACAACGGCAATGGTGGCAACTTTCAACATGGTGTAAGTTGAGAAGTTTGTGAGAGGGGGGATGATGCTTAGGAAAAGCAACCTGAAGAGATTGACGCCCGAGCTCCTTCTCTTATATATTCATTGCATGAATTAGAATCCGCGGGAAGAATCAGAATACTGATCAGGGAATTCCGTAATCAAACTGATGGCAGTTGGCGAGATGACTCGGATCTACACCAACAAGAGAATAGAGCCTAGTACGGACAGCCATGGTCAATGCCGTCGAACAGTAATTATTGAAAATCTTCAAAGGATTGAACCGTCGGAGTCGCACTCACTCCACGAGCAGACGAGGCCGCGGATGGGACATGAAATGATCCGAACAGGTACAAGCAGCTGCGGCGCCAAACAGGAACCTGATGACAGTTGGCAAGATGATACTTTGATTGAAAATAGAGTCTACCGATTTACGGTCAGCCATGGTCAATGCCATAGAAGAACAGTAATTATTGAATAAGTTAATCTTCGAAGGATTGAACTGTCGGAGTCGCACTCACTTCACAAGCAGACAATGGGGCATGAAATAACTCGAACAGGTACAAGCAGCCGCGGCGCCGAACAGGAATCTGATGACAGTCTGCGAGATGATCTGGCCGCTAGTGATACCTGTCAATAAACCTTGATTAAGCTTGATTGAGAACAGTCACGGTCAACCAATGCTGTAGAAGAGTAGTAATGACTACAAGAGATTTACCCGTGACTATTGGATCTTCTCGTTTAATGCGATTTTTTGAGGGAACTGGCAATCACGTCTGCCCTCCCCGAGTCATTCAACACCTGTGCATAATGGCACGACAAGTTAGGGCTGCATACGAATGATCAAATATCTATACCAGGAACGGATGGTTAGTACAGTACTTAGTCCCCAGGCCGATCAGAACGCACTCGTCCTTGAATTCACATACACAAAACTGAGGCACTTACGGTACACTGAGTGCTTGCAGATTTAGGCCATTCATTCATAAAAGCCTACGTTCTGGAGATTATCCAAAGGCTAAGTAGAACTCTGTAGGGTACGGTAAAGCCACCTACATGAGTCACTGGGTGAAAACACTGAGCAAGCACAGATTCAAGTTCGAGTCCAGACGCCTATAATCCTTCTCATGTCAATAGGAAAAACCATGTGGAAGCTCCCAAACTGCGCTAGTTTGTTATTCAAGTTGAACAGCTTGGGTAGGTACAGACTCGGAGCAGGCCTGAGGTCATGGTCAAAGTCGAATCATATTGTCAAAGGGAGAAGGCTAGAGTGTTCAATGTTCAACCTTAGATCGCCACCATGTCCTGATAGAGACACTGCAATTGATAGATATTTAATTGTTAACAGATATTGCTAGCCTGTGGATGCATACCTTTCCTGAAGGATTAAGCTCTAGATCTGATATCCGGGACTACGCGTGCAACTTGGAGTCACATAATAAATTATTCTCCAGAAGAACGAGTGAATGAGTCCGTTGTGCTGTGAAAAACCAAAGCTTCTGCTATGCGGCAGTGACTCAGCGCTCATCGACAGTTACTGCACGGACTTTCTAGCTTCCGAATCCGAGTGTACCAGATGTGTTCAGAAAGAGTTGGGTAGAGAATTCACCAAAGGGAGAAGACCAAGAACCCACCTGCGCAGAAGCTAAGTATTGGAGACGCCGGCTCGGACGTTTCCGAATCGACCACAACATTTCAGCGCGAGAGCGTCACGAAAAGCTGCGAAAAGACTGGCTTGGGAGCTTGGGCGAAATGTCGGCGTATTCCAGAGTAGGTCCGTCTTGAGATGTGGTAGTGATGACTTCTGTCTGAGAAATATGAGAAGATTGGCTGACAGACAATGGCTGTGGTAATCAAGTGAGCTGTGAGCGACGTAAGGCACGTGACGCTACGTGACGATGGCAATGGACGAAGCAAACCTTCATCTTTGCTCAGTATCTAACGCCACCACAGCCTACTTCTCCGTTTGACATTGATACAAATTCTGAAAACAGCCTTTTGAAACCGCTTGCCTCTGCGCGTAACTATTCGTTTTTGCGAGACCATTTGCGCCTGGACTACTCTGACTATAACGTGATCATGTCTGAATTTCTCGGGCTTTGCGCTGACATTTTTGGATGCATCTTCGGCGTTTCTTCTCCAGCTTCAGTACCCTCGTCTGCACCGATATTTCCCCACTTCTTTCCTACAATTTCTCGATCATGCTCTCGACCATGCAAAGCAAAGATGTCAATCCATATACGAACCTGGGCCTGTTTTGCGTTTTTCCCGCTTTGATTCAGTTAGATACCGCCTGCCGCCAGTGGAAGACTCAAAGATTGTCCGTTTTTTTGAGGAGCAAAAGCGATTGTTTAAACCTCGTGTAATGCCAATCCTTCCCTGGAATCGACTTTTAATTTCTCCCACTCAACACAGTCTCATATGTTCGTCACCACTTTCGTGTCAGCTCTTTTGGCAGCGTCGGCACCAAGCTCCGCTGAAAGAAAAGCAAGTGGAGCACATTTTCAGACATTTACACAAACTACCGACATACAATTGAATACTTTTCCGTAACATATGAATAGATATCGCAAAATTCGTCAGCACTCCTCGACGGGGGGGTCAATTCACACTATGCAACGTCCATGTCATGTCAACCTTCTTCTCGCTAACTTTGATACTGCATCCTAGCTGACAGATATACTTTCGCATACTTCCGTTGGCCCAAAAACAGCGCCAGAGATGCGTTTGTCCACTAGTACACGGGGACACATCGCTCGGCCTTGTTGCTACTGGGCTTTGCGGCTTTGGATTGTACCGTACGTCGGTTTTAGACGGTTCGTCGTTACGAGCACGGTGAGAGGCAGGTGCAGAGGGTAATTGTTGGCTGTGTTCGTTGACACGGGAGGATGTACTGCAAGATTGCGGGCTTTCCTCTCGTTTACGTGAGGGCGACGGCAAGTATTCGTGAGGCGGTTGTCGAATGGGGGCAGATATGGGTACCAAGGGTGTCGAAATGTTTCCGACAGGCAACGGAAGGCGACCGTTGTTTGTCGCAGCTACAGATTTCGTTGGTTCCAAGACGCGATAGAGGTAAAGTAGACTTACCAGCCTTCATCATATTGAGCTGACGAGCACCCAACCAAGCAAAGGCCGTCTTGCCCTTCCCATAACCATAAAAGTACCTTAATTAAATAAGCTTAGGGATCAAGATGATACGAAACCACCTACCAGGCTGACGCGCGAGCATATTCATGAGCATGCTGTATGGGTGACGTGCCTGAAGTGCATAAGAATCAACCAACGCTTCGAATGTCACCCACCAGAAAAGTACTTCTCAACCCATTCTTGCTTAACATCATCTGCATGATTTTGCAGTCCTGAAAACCCAGAACGAACAGATTCTGTGGCGAGTTGAGCACCGAAGAAAACACGCAATCGAAAGGCATTACCCAAATCCTCACTGTCCTTGTCCTTTGTGATTGCGTGCTGAAGGGCTTTGTTAAATTCACCAAGAAGCTTGGCCGCTTCGTCATAGTACCGCTCCCATTCTCCGTGGTAAGACTCTCGAACATCGAGTGCACGATCCGGAGTAAACTGCTTCACTTTGCAGTCCTTCTTAGAGGGAATCTTCCTACGCAGACTCTCCAACGGGTCCTCCACCGCTTCCTGCGGAACTCGTCTGTCTTTAAGACGCCGGAACTTGCTTCGTAGTTTGCGAAGATCAGAACCTCGTTTTGCGATATCCTAAGTAAAGTAAAAATGAGGAACCACTTCCTGGAAGAAACGAAGCGACGAACCAGCGTTTCTTCAATCAACGGAACGAGCATTTGCGATTTGAATGAGTGAGCATAATCCGCATTTGACTTGGTGACATTTTCCCAATAGGTGGATAGTTCGCCCAGGAATCCTCGACCATTGTTCCGAAGCTCGACGAAAGTGTCAGCCGCGTCTCTTTGCATTGTTACTTTTGAGCGCTGCATCATCGGATGGTCAGGTTTGCATGTTGTCCTCTCTTGGGGTGATTCTACTTTTGGAGGGATCAATCGAGGATCCCAAGTAATCCAGTATTCGTCCCCATCGAGGTCGCTAGATGGGAACCTTAGCAAAGAAAAAAGGTTTTGATGGGGGTACGTACCCTCCACCCATAGTGTCGGGAACCGATCGTTGACATTTCGTAGGAAAGACTAGGGTATTGGAATGAGAAACCTGAGGAACGAATCTAAGACGCCGAACCAATGCAATTTTTCAGATGAGCAAGTTCAGCTTTGTTCACTGCATTCAGCACCCGGATGTCTAACTCGAATTTGAGCGAGGGGGTGCGAGATAACAAAGGAAAGTACCGTACCTCCAACAGCATATGCAGGATTTCTGTGTACCAAACATCAGACTTGCGCTCTTCGAAGAGGAGTAGCCGATCAAACCGGGAAACAGCGACAGTCCCAATATAAACACCCATTCGGTTCGGTAGGTTAATGTAAACTTCGTTGTCGTCTAAGACGCCCTCTTCGTCTGCAATGCCAAGCAGTCGTGTAGAGTTCTGTTATGAATTTAGTGACGTCTCTTGAAGAAGCCTCGCTCGTACCCTCACGTCAATGCTCAATTTTTCGCGGAGGTTATTGTACCGCAGTTGCTGAAACTGTTCCATCTTCGATTTGAGATAGGGCTCGCTCAGGTCGTGACCAGCCAAGAGCATCTCGTAGACTGTTTTTAATTTGGCATTCAAACGAGGGAAATACCAGCCAACACTCACGTTCTTGCTGGAACCCTTTACCATATGCATCGAGCTCAACTTCATCAGTTGATTCTAAGATTTCGATGGCCTTCTTCCGGTCCTGCATGAATAGTGAAATATCCTCTAATTGCTCTGCGAGGAGCTCTTCGAATACCTACCAAGAGGAAAAGGTAAATTCAGGAATGCATATAGACTGTACTTACCGCAATAGGCGTACCCAAAGAAAGTAGCAACAAAATGAATTGCACACAAAGACGTGCACGACCCGAGCGGCGGGAGACAGAGCATATTTCAAGCTCCGTGAGGCTGCTGTTGTATTTGTACATGCTCCGCCGATACGCAATCGTTTTACCGGTACATTGCACAATTCTGTCGAAGACATCGTCGGGATAAGCACAGAACACGCCTTTGATCCCACCCAGTCTAGTCTGGAAGGCTGCATTTCCATAAGCACGAGTTGTTGATGTATGAAGGGTTTTACTTACCTGTTGTATCTTCCAGTAATTCCAATGACGCACGAACCTCCTTGGCGAGAGATTCTCGGATCATACCTACACCGTCCGTAGTCAGAGATCCGTCGACGGCGCGTTTATCCGGTATCTCTATCATTTTATGTGATTGAATCTGCGTGGGTATCGGTCTACATCTAGTCTTGAGAAGTAACGGACCTTGAGAGCTACAGACGTCGATGAGAAGGATAGGCCCAACCGGGCCGCGTATTTCCCATACCCATCCTTCTCGTAGACAGCGAAAAGGTCACCGAGGAGAGACAATAGTCTGTCCGCTGTCCATCCGCCATCTTCTCGGAAGAGGACGAATTGAGCTTGTTTGAGGTGGGATTCGGTATAGCCTAGCCAAGTATATCTACTAGACTGTAAGCATAAGGTTGCTGCAAAATAAAGCTCTACCTTTTACCATCACATTCTAAACCAGACGTTATGATATCTAACATCACATCGACGAGGCTAATTTCGACCCTTTGGTCCTTGGGCAAACTAACGATGACGAAGCGTGTGCTATCGTCAACAAGACGAGCGGCACGAAAAGACTTGTGCCATCGCTCAGTGGGAGGCAGTATAGAGTATCTTGTGCTAGAAAAAATTCGCAGTTGTGTCTTGGTGATACGAACGAGATCCTTTCGTAGACCGCGATCGGTTTTCTGCACTGTCATTACAAAGAAGAAGGTAGCGCAGGAGGTAACAGGAGGGATTTTTGAAATGGATGCCGAGGCAGAGGTGTCGCGTTGTCGCGGAGGACCTGGACGAGGCCAACGTCGGCGCAAAGTTGAAGTTCAGGTACAATCACTAAATGTATGGGATTACATTATTTACATAATGTTACATCATTTTGCTTCCTTCCCACCAGGTGTCATGACTACAACGAAGCCGCATTCTCATCTAAACGATGGCCCGACAAAGCAAAGCAAGAAGGAATCATTTTGCAGACATTATCTCCTTTCTAGATTCTGTCCAATTGCTTATTGAAGACGAGGCACTTTCGACTAGCAGGGCACTCCTTACATTAAGTATCTATGCAGTCATCATGCCACCTCGAACCGGACGTTATAACATCATGCACGAAGTTTCATGAGGCTGCCGGGTCAAGTGACTGCCACTTCAGCCCGCTCGATGCATCTTAATATAGGAGCACAACGTTTTATTTCTTCTAAAACATCCACTTCCCCGCATTCACTACTTCCTTAGCTCCAACAATGCCATCGGCTGTCACCGAGTCTCTTCCGGACCTCTATCAACACTCTGGAACGACCGTAGTTGGATCTCACAGGCCAAACGCGAGAGCATACTCTGTCAAATCGTAGCGTGGATGGCGGAACTCTCAGCGCTCCAGTTTGACCATATAGGGCGATTAGATGATGATGAGCTCACAGGCCAGCATCATATGATCAATACGTACTATTCGAAGGTGCCTTTTCATAAGAGCGAAGTCTCTTGCCATCGTCCGAGCCGAATTCCTATCTCTGAAGCTGTTGACCCGATTGGACCGTTCGATTCCGCACATTCATTTCTCTCCTACCTTTTAGAGAAGAGACGGCAATTGTGCGATTGTCCAGATTTTTGTTCTGCCCTACCTGATCACACTGTTCGAAGGTGCCCCATTTGTTCTATCACTTTACTTACTCTCAAACTGTCCTCATTACTGGTTTTGTTGGTCCAATACAAGCGACAATCTATCCTGCTTGGATCACGGTCGACTGGGATCCAGCATCCTACTGATGATCCAAGTTATGGGTCTGCCGAATGGAATGCCGTGTACGATTCACCATCCGAGTTCGATAGCTATCGACCGTATATCTTCGGGCAGACTTACGGACGTTACTCCCAACTCGCATGTATGCTTATCGCTTCCTCTCGCTATCCTGAATGCAATGGCTACATCCAAAACCGGTTACCATCTTTCGGAGTTTGTGTTTAGTGCTTCTGCGCTGAACGTTGAGAAATACTTTCTCCGTTCTGCTTGGTCGATCTCCAAACTGGATGTGGCAGCTAATTGAAAATGATGTGGTTTGTTCCTCTTTTGCTTTCTTACTTTAGATGACTTGAGATGCGGGCACGAGCGCGAAGAGGAGACCACAACTGTCTAAGAAGTCGTGAAATGGTAGCGCAAGGAGTGAAATTCTTAAGTAGATGTAGAGGTACAGGTGTTGCATAGTCATGCTTTGTTGGAGCCAACCATTTTCACCAGAACTGAGCATTTTGTTCCAGGACTAATGAAAGTAACACCATAACATTCCACAAAATTACAATACAGTAGTAATACAGGCACCATTCTAAGAGACCCAAGAGATGATTTAAGACAGGCATGGCCGGAGCAAGGGTCGCGAGATCTGCATACTATATAGCAAGCAAGCCACTGACTCCAGGCGGTATCCTTGTTGCAGTAGAGAGGGGAATGAAATGAAGTGCTTACCGGCCGTAGACAAGGACAGAACTAGCATCCTGCCCAACACTAGTTCTGAGTAAATAGATATAACTTAGTAATGAGGGTGGTGTCAAAGGAGGGTGAGGCTGAACAAATCTGGCATGTGGCCTTGCCAGCGGTCAGCATGAATGGCAGTAGTGTCTGGGACCGGTTAAGCAAAAAAAAACTGCAACAACATTGAACTTGAGTGAGAGCTAGACGCTGTGTCAGGAAAAGCCTGAGGGGCGAAGAAACAGAGTAAACTACGCACGTCTACTTTATGTTCAACTTTCCTCTGCAAAATGGACATCATTTTAGTTCTTTGACTGAAAAATCATCGTACCATATGAACGCGAGCCTGTTCCAAGTTAGTTTGAATACGATCTGTACAGAGTTCTGTGCGATTGACAGATTCTTCGATGCAAGCAGCAGAAACTTGAGTTCTGTTCACCGAAGCAATCTCGAAAATCATTCAATCAGCTCATATTATGTAGGTTCGAAAAGAAGTGCTCACCATAAAGACCTGACTGGCTCGATTCAAACGCTCGTCAAAATCGTCAAAATCGTCTTCATCCCTTCGAAGGTGAATGACTCGAGACCACTTGCTTTGGCTTGTTATAGTTGACAGTCGCTTATTAATGTCAGTCAGGATGCTACATGCGGAATGAGTAGCATAATCGAGTTATGAGACTACGCACGATTCGAAATCCTTGATAGTTGACTCGATGTGCGGCGGGATACTATTAGAGTCGGGTACCACATCAACCAAGATAAACAAGACTTGAAGACAATGAAGGCAAAGCTTCCGAGCTCTCTCCTTTGAGCGTTTCGTACGCTATAACAGCGAAGTCAATTTCAGGCCGCCGTAAAAGCGGGGTAACAGACCTGAACCAAGCTGAAGATGGCCAAGGCACCTGAAACTGCTGATTTAACTGGTGGACAGGCATCGGATGATTCTTTGAGGGCCTCAAGAATCGTGAGCAAGACGTCAGGTACCCATGATAGCTTGGGTTTGGATTCTTTGGAACGATTGAAGATGGCTTTGAGTTTCTTTCGACCTAATTCCCACTTGAATCGCTTCATGAAGAAGCATTCAAAGCAGTGAGCTAGAAATGTAAAAGGGCTACCTTTTTATATGACACTAGCTTGATCGATAACCCTGACCTTTACAGCAGTTCTACAGCAGCAACATCGTGGCATTCTTCGAGCTATTAAATTCCAAGGGCCGAGGTCACCTGCATCTCCGTATTTAGCAGTTGTGTACAGCTTTTTGAGCCTCGTGTTGAGTAGAAAAAACATCATACTAGTACTCGGAGAACCGGTTCGAGTGTCACGTGTCCGACAAATGCCGCAGGTGCTCTCTGTACATCGACATGGTCAGAGATCGTCGGTCAACTCTGCACTGCAACACATGCTGCGTCAACTGCGTCAACCAGTGACGGTAGGCGAGAAACCTGACGGATTGGTTCGGCGCTTTTCGGATATCTTCTTCACGACATGGGATCTAGGGTTCACTGCCTTCGGAGGTCCACCTGTTCACTTCCAAATACTTCACAAACGATTCGTGGAGAAATACAAATGGCTTGACGAACAGACTGTATGGCTTTTGCCTCGATTCTTGTTGGTAATTGACTACAACAGTACCAAGAGCTTTTTGCTATTTGTCAAAGTCTTCCTGGTCCAGCGTCGACTAAAATGGGATTCAGTATAGCTCTCAATCATTCTGGTTTCGTACCAGCTCTTATGTTTTTCGTTCTATGGAGTTTGCCTGGTGCGGTGGGGATGTTTCTGCTTGCCCAAGGCGTATCACATGTTACGACACTTCCATCCGCTATTTATGCACTTCTGTCTGGGTCTAACGCAGCCACTGTAGGCATTGTTGCTGTAGCAGCTGTCCAACTGAGTCAGAATGCGATCACTGATGGAATGACGCGCTCCATAGTTATACTCGGGGCTTGTGCTGGTCTGGTCTATAATGCTCTGGTACGTTCCAGTGTGTAAGTCTAGGGAATCCCTGATCGCGAAATCAAGTGGTACTTTCCTGTTCTAGTGATTCTGGGTGGCTTTCTCTGCTTTATATGGGATTTTGGTGGTCGGAAACTACTTTTCAACCTTAAAACGCGCGTCACTCGTACCTTTATGACACTGGTACGCTCCGATAGCAGTCCAAGTTCTCGAGAAGACATAGAACCATCGGCAGTAGGCTCAGATACCCGTCTCGATGCTGAATCGGAGCTTAACGAGCGCCGACTCCCTGCCCAACCAACAGAAACAGATATGATTCAAGGTATCGAGCCCGCTGTCCAATCAAGCAGTCCTACTGATGAAATCCAACTTCCTCCACGACAAACGCCGACTTCTCCGATAACACTCAGAACGGGTGTGTTGCTCATAATCGGGTTCTTGGTTTCCTTCGTGGCCATAATGGTTGTACGCAGCGTTTTGCACAACCTTCCGGTGGCTTTCAAATTATTCTCAAACCTGTATCTAGCAGGTAACTCCCTACGATATACCTATCGTGCAACTTATGATTACGTTATAGGGACTATAATATTCGGTGGTGGCCCAGTAGTCATTCCCCTACTACGCGAGTACATCGTAACTGAAGGATGGGTTTCAACTCGCGACTTTCTAATAGGTCTCGCTGTGATTCAGGCATTTCCGGGTCCCAACTTCAACTGTACGCTCTGCCGAGTATACCATAACCAACGTTGAGCTTTTCTAGTCGCTGTCTACCTCGCTGCATTGACCTCATCATCTGCAAACTCTCCCGCAATGTTGACAGCTCTCTTGGGTTTCATTGGGATCTTCTTTCCAGGTAACATACTCGTAGTTGGTCTTTCTCCAGTATGGTACTACCTGCGGCGCTATCGAGCTGTCAAATCAACATTACGCGGTATAAATGCAGCCGGGGTCGGACTTGTCTGGACGGCGGTATATCGTCTGTGGGAGATTGGGTATCTCAAGGCCGATGCAACAAGCGGCGTGAGTTTGGGTTTGGAACCTTGGTGGGTAGTTGTGGCGGTTATAAGTTTTTCATCAAATCGGTGGTTTAATTGGCCGGCAGCCATCTCTATTCTTCTGGGCGCTACGATGGGTGTTGCGTGGTGGGGTGCGGTTGGGCATTGAGCGGTTATCAATCTCCCATGAGTTGACGCTTACCTTGATACATATTGCTGTAGTGACTGTCCATTTAAGCATGCACCTTGTCAAAGCTCCTGAAAGGGGATGGCGTGAGTCTTATAATATCAAAAGTACGAAGTCCGACCATTCAATTTGTCAAAGCTCCTGAAAGGGCATGGCAGGAGTTCTAGAACATTAAAAGTTCGTTAGGCTCAAATTTGACTCCAACTTGGCAGGTACATACTAGATAATTGCTCACAGTGATCGTGACTCGAAGGACGGTTGATCGAGACGGCAATAACGTAACGAGGCAGAGGACTATCGCGATTTTCTTACCAACACATTCAGTGGAACAACTAGCCGTACCAGACTTCTGACACCATTTCACGCTGAACCGCCTGTTCAGTAATGGGCAGGTAGCACTTTCACTAATTGGAGCAGGCGCCATCTTCCATAACCGCAGTTCGCGGAGTAATTCTATACCGATGGTGACTTAGGCGCTTAAACAGGCAGATAGGCGCTGAATGAATATCATTCGGCCATCATAGTTGTATCGTATGCATTTCGAGGACGGCATTATGTTCCCTTACACTCTGTTTGCTTGGACCGGATAGAGTCCCTTTAGATGGCGGTCGGTCTCATCATGGTTGCCCAAGTCGCTTTGGAGAGATTATCGATTTCAGCTCGAAATATGGACGCTCTCGAACATGCGGTCTATTTCCAGCTACCAGTTCGAAGCCTCCAAACCAAGACAATTGGAATGATCGTGGTAGATGTATGTCGTGTCAGAACGGAATTCAATAATTGATCGCCGAGATCGCTCAAAGACCGCTATTCTGATCTTGTGCCTAGCATTTGATCGCCATTCTCTCATGCATCTATTCAAAGACATAGACCCTGAGCCCACTGTACGGACGTTTTGTAATGGGGACAAGCTTGGACTGTGGGTATATAAGAAGCTTCAACTTTGGGATCATCTTCAATCAATTCAGTCACTCGTGCAATGTACTTCAAGTCATCTGCTGTAAGTGCGTCTTTTTACGCCCATCCTCGCTCACTGTTACTAGGCTGTCGGCTTACTTAGTCTCGCAATTATCGTTGCTCCCTCGGTGGCCCAGCAGATCCATCCGGTCACTTGTTTTGCCAATGGCACAGAGGCAGACTGCAGCAGTTTCATTGCTACGTTCTGCACCCAACTCACCAGCGTCGCTGTAGAGAACTTTAATATCCACATTTTGATGGTCTCACCTTCCGCTAGGTCACGGCGACTGACACTCTCACTCGTTGCTTCAACTTGAACAATGGCAATGGAACCACGTGGACGTGACTCCAGTCTCCTAGGAGTCTAGGACCTTTAATCCGAGGTCGTGACCATATTTCCAGGCGGTTTCACAATTCAAAATATTGTTCCAGGTGATGG
>QLOY01009910.1:0-21145 GCA_003313965.1 Megacollybia marginata
TGCTGACACCTTGACTGATCTTACCACTGTTCAAGGAAGACGCTTTCATTCTCCTGGAGGTGTGTAGGTCTAGTACGCCTTTCAGCGATTCCGTGAAAGGTTTTGTCGGGGCTCGAGAGACAGGAGGTAGTGTGCTGTCGGGTGTGGTGGTTCTAGATATCTCTTTGGGAGATTCGGTGATAGTCGTAGGATCTGACGCAAAATCCTGCACCACAATACTAGGAACGTCATCTGCGGTAATTTGCGATTCGGCAGGATCTATAGAAACCGTCCCGACGGCTGGATTAGCAACCTCTTCTATGTTCGCAGGGATAGACGTCAGCATCTTATCTGCCTTGACTTTGGCCCATTCCTTCCCGGTGTAGCTTCGCTCTAGTTTGGGGGGTGATACGTCCTCTTCCAATGAAAGAAGATATGAGCAAGCCATAGTCCCGGATCTGCCTTTGCCAGCTGTTAGACTGTCTCAGTTCTTCTTTCTCAGTAAATCTGTGACTGTATACCTTTACAATGGAGTACAGCCACTCGATCTGGAGAACCATCGAGCCAGGCACGGATTTCGCGAGCAACGAGGGGCATGATAGCAAGAGGAGGGGCACTATGTGTTTCATAACACCTCATTCGTTTAGGATTGTGTAGTACTCACTGGTGATCAGGAAATGGAAAACGACTGACTCGTCCATCAAAGAAGCTTGCAGGATAAGAGTTTTCCTTTATGGGACAGAAATTGAACACCCAGTAGTTTTTGCCGTGTCTAGCTTCCAAAAATCTTTTGGCATCTTCTCTGCGATTTCTGTAGATGCCTTCGAGACCCGCCGCTGGATAGCCCATGATGATAACCTGATCAGTGAGATAGATGAGGTCTGTTCATAGCTGAGTATGTAGCCCATTCAAATCCAAGGACCTACCCAGTTCTACGTTGAGCTTTGCATCTTTGAAGCGAGATTTATTGCCTGAAACTATGCGTCGTATGTAGTCTGCCATGCAAGTCGAGCGTCAAGTTCCAAAGTCGGTACGTCATAGCAGGTGCGAAACGAGACTGATGTCACGCGTTCCCGGACGCTTCCTCAACAGCTTTATTGCATGATCGACTCTCCCGACTACCCTTCTGATGAACTCGACGGATCTGAAGACTCCCTTAGCTCCATTGACATAGACGAAATACTTCCTGCTACGCTCACCTCTGGAGGTCTGTTTCTGGGCTCTTTCGGCGCGGCATTCTATCCAAAAACCTTGAGAGCCAAGGGAGTTAGCCGCATAGTCGCAGTTCTTGACCTTCTTGAGAACTGGCATCCAATCAGAGACGCTGAAGAGGCCGACGTGAGAGACGAATTCGATGTGCTACACTTGGACATCTCCGACCAAGATGATCAAGCAGAAACACTCGAGGCAAACCTTTCTCAGCTTTGCGACTACATTGATACGTCTTTGGCTTCTAATAAGGGCGTTTTTGTTCATTGCCATTTCGTAGGTGTCCAGAATAAAAAGGGTTGACTGTCTTCCTCAACACCCACAGGGTATCTCGAGAAGCGCCTCCGTCGTTATTGCCTATCTCATCAGGTACTGTGGCATGTCTTACAATGAAGCAACCAGTTTTGTCTTGAAGAGACGTCCTTGGATAGATCCAAATCCAGGTTTTGTCCAGACATTGCGGAACTGGGAACGCGAGTGCAGAGGACGAGCTTGAGGTAAGCAAAACCATTTGCTTTGTTATATCGACCGCTCACTTTGCATGATAGATGTGGCCACTGTACGCATGAAGCAGGTTTTCGACGTGGTTATGATCGTCAAGAGCCATCCTGTTAAGCGCTGAGTAATTATTAGTCTAACATCGAATTTGCACACCTTGGGAAGACCTGACCGATGGCACCGACGCGCTACTTGTGGTATGTCTGTCGAACAACATCACCCCACCCACATACTAGATTGAAGAGCCGCAAAGTGTTTGTAACGTTGGCAGATGAGGCATACAAGAGCCTGCAAAGCGTCCGCTGCTTCAACACCATCACGTGTAATTCGGCACTTAAGCATTCCAAGCGCGTCCTAACTTGTTATCGTCATACCACATTCTGTCAACCACTCTCCTTTCGTGAGTGGCATTGCCGTCTGCTACACCAACGACCCTGCTTGACCACCGCTACCACATCAACCTTTGAGATGACTCCCGTAGATTGTCCCAACTCCAACAACACTGAATCTTCGAGCGAAGACTTCCACGACTCGTAAGTTTGCCTGCTCTGTACGACTGCATATAGCTCATCGTGTCGACTTAGGACCATCCCTGATTGCACAGCTTGTCGTGTAGACAGATTACCCAGTGGCCAAGACGTCGACATGACCGTCGTCCTTGCGTCCGGTTCAATACCATCAGTGTGCAGTCAATATCAGGCTGCTTCAAACGCATTAGGGGGCGACTCAATGGACGACCCTGCCTCCGCAGGCTCAGCAAACCCCGGTGGCGCAACATCCTCCTGTCTAGCCACTTTCACACTCCACGACCCACAGCGTCGAGCCCAGCTCCAGAAAATCGAAAAAGACTCAACGTTGCGCTCTGACTGCAAAGCTCGGGCGAAAGCGCTCATTCTAGATCCGCAGACTCTCCCCGGAAGCGTAACAAAAACCCAGGTGACTTGCCTGTGCGGCGGTTCCTATCAACTGGAGAAACGTGGACAAAGATGGTTTCACCTTTCAAACTGGAATAGACACAAGCAAAGGTGTCAAGGACGCCCTGTAGATATTGATTCTCTTCCGCTTGGATTGTGAGTGGCTTTTTAATTGACGATGAATTTTATCTCTGATGCTTCGAGTAGACGGCGCAAATTGCGGATTTTGGACTTCAAAGAAAAATCACAGAAAAAGTCCAAAAAAAGTCGTCAAAGTGCAGCGAAGTAAGAGATCGGCTTGAACATGTAATAATCCAAATGTAATTCTATATTGTTGAGTCGTCGCACCACAGCCTTATACTACTTAGCAGCCCTCGTCTTCGGCAACCTTCATAAATTCTCACAACTCGAGATGGCGCAGATCACATAACAGAGGACAAGCTACAACGGAACACATTCTGCAAATCTGTGACATCGCCGACGATGACCCTCACAACTTGTACTCTGGGTCCCTGGCTCACACTGAACATGAACGAAAAATTAGTGGAATGTGCTGCATATTATTAACCAACTTGAATTATTATTTGTTACGTGGGTCGTGCATCAAGCTTAAGTCCCAAAAACTTTGCGTCCAGCCAGTCTTGCCTCAAAGTCGTGAATTAGTAGAGCTGTCAACACTCTCGATTATATTTTATTCAGCTCGATAATTTGGAAACTTGTGTTAGTCAAAGACTCGAAGGAAAATGTCACCAAGTCCACGCCTTAATTTAGTAGCGGTAAGCGCTTTTAGTAAACATCATGTGACATGTACTTACTCGAAGAAAGCGACAGTCCAATAGAATGACAATTTTCGCTGGCTTGCGTAGGGTAAGGTAACAAAGGAGTTAACTGAAGCTTGCTCTGCGAGAAGCCGCTAGGAAGCGGAGCTTAGGAATCGACCGCAGTCATGCCTGACCATGCTGAGTCGATGATTAATGATTTTGGTTGGTGAAGCGTCGCTGGGAGAACTACCTGGACTTGGGTATTATGAGCTGGTCCCCGACTTCGTCTCGAATTTGCAAAGCTCGCCGACGGTTGAAAAGGAGTCGTGGTCGTCGAGAGTAACCAAGATAATCCTGAATGATGCAGCGGCTGCCGTTCTCGAGGATTCCGAATTGCAGGAGCTCGTATGAGTACGAAGGAGCTGCTAGGACTTTTTCAGTTTCGATGTAGCGTTCGTGTTGCCACGCTCTGGATGAGCATACAAGGTGGTGCGGGTAATGCTGCTTGCAGAACAATCGGTATGGCAAATTTACTGTACCATTGCTGAACTAGGCTGAATTAGGTTGAAAACTTGAGTCTTCTGTCCATGCGGTGTGGCGCGGTCCTTAGCCGAATGGATGGGTGCATCTGCAGCCGCCATAGCCCACAAAGTCATTAACGCGATCCTTTGACGTAGAGATCGCGTTCCGACGAATGCAGTCCAATTAGATATGGCGGTTTATCGATACGTTTATCCCCAGTGAGAACCAAGGAATATTTATGGGGTTCCTCGTCCAGGACAACCGTCGCTTAGCCCTCGCTCGGTCAGCATCTGGTCTCAGCTGACCCATTTGAAAATATCTTATTTTAAACGGCGGCTCTTCAAGCTTCAGCTTCGGGCCTGATGTCTTCATCTTCTGAGACGCTGGAAACGACGAAAGAAAAGCACGAGTCTACATCTAATGACCCCTTTGAAGTCCACTTAGAGGGAAAGGAAGACGCCCAGAATTTATCTACATTTCGCAAGTGGCTTATCGTCGTAGTCATAAGCCTCGGGGCTATTTGTGTTACTTGCGCATCTTCAGTGGTGCGTCGTATATTCCATGCGCGTTGATTTGCTAGAATCAGTTAGGCTGCAACGACTGAACTTCAAGTCGCCCAAGAATTTCACGTCTCTCAGGAGGTCACAGTCCTTTCAATAAGTCTGTACGTTCTTGGGCTGGGATTTGGGCCACTCGTCGTGGGGCCACTGTCTGAAGTCTATGGGAGAAATATCATCTATAGACTCTCCTATTTCCTATTCTTCGCATTTTCCTTCCCGGTGGCTTTTGCTCCAAATATCGGTGAATGTCGGCTGTGTAGTCACTAACTGTGACTGACAATTCTCAGCTGTCCATCTGGTCTTCCGATTTACAACCGGACTTTGTGGAGCAGCGTTTTTGAGTGTGGCGGGAGGAACTGTTTGTGATCTGTTCTCCAATTCAGCTGTTGCGAGGTAGGTTATTCTTGATGCGCGTGTACCATTCCTATCAAGATAGTCCCGTGGCGCTTTACACCGCGTCTCCATTTCTCGGACCACCTCTTGGTCGTGAGTACATACCAGTACTGTCTACACTATTGCTAACATTCAACTAGCACTGTTCAATGGATTCATTGACCAGGTTAGCACCCATTACGAGCTTTATCATTATCTAATCAACCGCAGAACACAAGCTGGCGGTGGACATACCGTGTACTTATCATCTGGGTCTTTGTGGAATTAGCAGCTCTGGTCCTGGTAAGCCATCGCCGAATGTTCGCCATCTCCTTCACGGTCGCAGTTTGTGCCTGAAACATATGCCCCGGTTCTACTCAAAGCAAAAGCACAACGGTAAGCCAGCCTTGGACCTTGGTACTCTCACACTTGATTTTAGATTACGGAAAGAAACCGGAAATACCAACTACTGGGCACCCTTGGACAGAGATCCGCACTGTCTTTCCGACAGGATCAAAATGAGCATATACAGACCCTTCCGTATGTCGTTCTATTTGTTGATTCATTGCTGAACTGATTTCCAGAATTGACGTTCGATCAAACGGCACTCCTCCTGAACATCTGGACATCACTACTTTCAGGAATTCTCTACCTAGCATTCCAAGCCTTTCCAATCATCTTTCAGGGAGTACACGGGTTAAACCTCCAAGAAACGGGTTTGACATCTCTTGGTATTGGTATTGCAACGATTGCAGCAGTTCCGACGCAAGTATTCTGGAATCGGTACGTTCTTTTCTTCCCTCTTCTCCTTTGTTAACATGTTACCCAGACTCATGGCAAAAGAAACCCAAAAATACGGCTACGTCCCACCTGAAGCGCGTCTGATCATGGGCGAAGTAGGCGGGGTCCTCGTCGCTCTCGGACTCTTCTGGCTCGCATTCACAACATACGCCTCCGTACCCTGGATCGTCCCCATCATCGCTTCCATGCCATTTGGTGTAGGGGTGTTCTACGTCTTCACATCGGTGTTTACATACCTGGTAACCGCATATCGACCGATAGCTGCCTCGGCCATGGCAGCAAATGCTGCGATGAGGATGATATTCGCAGCTGTGTTCCCTTTGTTTGCTGGGGCGATGTATGATCGATTGGGGACTGTTGGTGCTACGGCTCTGTTGGCGGGTCTGACGACGTTGATGGCTCCGTTACCATTTATCTATCGTAGAATCGGAGCGAGGATACGACAAAAGTCTAGGTTTGCGGTTCATGATGGGATCTGATTCGAGTATTTGTACCAATATCTGCCACATAGATACATAGGACTGTTGCCAGTTAAGGACAAAAAGGCATGTGCAAGATCATGTAGGTCACGCTTTTGTCTCCAGATGTCTCCAGATGTCTCCATCATTATGAACCTAAATCACGCCTAGCAGTGTCGGACCTTGTCGGACCTGTGGGCCTTCTTCGAAGTCGAAAGCGCTAGACGCCGGTGACGGTCTGGGAAATTACAGTTCAGGCATGCGGCAAGATGCCACCATCAGGAAAACACTCAGAGCTAGGTAGCCCTAATCCTGAGACCGTGTCTCCACCCTGAAAATTTCTACGGTTTGTTCTCCGGTTTGCAAACATTGGCACAAGTATTTGGATGTATACAGGATGCAGTACAGTATCTAAATATCAATTCCATTTACTCTGAGAGGCTCCGAAAGAAAATCGATGGGGAAATGGACAGGACATGGAGCTTTATTGGTATCAGCAGGACCAACAGGATGGTCAGCATCAGAGTCGGCATTCCCCTTGGCAAGATTCAACACCTGCTGTAGATGATAAAAATCTGGTTCCTCAACGACGTGTTTGCCAAGTGCTTTGCTCCGGTTGTGCTGTTGGAAGAGCTTGCCCCAGTACCCAGCCATGTCAACGAGTAACAGCTGGTAACCGGCAAAGTCATTGGTGACAGGTAACCTACTGGGACCAATACAATAGGCTGTTTTTGCACATAGACATTCTTCGCGACTGCCACTCATCCAGTTGAAAAATGGCGGAGTGTTGTGATTTTCCTTTTGTTTGTCGACGCAGCCACACACCCATGCCAGACACCAAAAAAAAGATTCTAGATCGTGGCGATACCGTCGAGGAACACCGCCTGCCCAGCCCTCGTCCGTTGAAAGCTCAAGAGCCATAAATGGCAGCGTGCCTGTACGTCTGCACCCTTGCCTACTTGCCGTGTTTGTTTCCTTGTCCACAAAAGAAGTCAGGTCATAATCACTGAGGACACCTCGAGATTTTGAGTCGCACATCATGTTGGTGACGCTGATGTCGCAGTGAGCAATACCGAGTTTCCACAGCAAGGCATGGCCTTCAAACATACAAGGTGGGCATATCGGAATGCAAACAGACCGAGACTGACAGCGCACAATTTCCCAATAAGCCTTCCAAAACGCTTCACTATCAAGTTCCGTTATTGGCCGCAGCTCCTCGAACAAGCAGATTTGGTGAACACGAAAACCCTCCGTAGCGTGGTGTTCGACATCGCGAGAGGTTGGTGGATGGTGCAAAACCATGTCCCTGATGCCGGGGTGCTTCTCGGTGGATTGGCCGATAGGACACGGAATGAGGTGAACGCTGTGGATAAACCGCTTCAACACGTGGGCTACAACACGTGATGACCTCCGGGATCATTATATCGCAATGGCCGACACTTATCCTTACATCGTCTGAACTACAGTTCATACTAGCAGAGTACGACATTGAGTTTATGTCACAGGAACGCGAGGTTAACGTCCAACAGCCAAAGTCGCGGTACTCAGCTGTCGGGAACACGGCGAGGGCCAAGTGCAAAATTAATGCCATCCGGAAATTCATCTCTATGTATGACAGTCCCGAATACGGTCTTCGAGAAAGGATCCAAAAAAGGTTCGACAGTTTTCGTCGTCGTTCGGGCTTGAATGCTGTCGGAACTAGATTGGGTTTCCAAATTCACCCTGATTCTTTACTTTGTTCGGGCGGGTTGAGGGCCCCGCCGGCTCTTTCGCGTAATCGAAACTGGATTCAATGCAACGCAGCTGGTCCTACGTACATCTACAACTCCAGCCGACGACTTCAACAACCGACTGAACAAGCTTTAGATTCAACTTGCGACTCGAGTTAGACTGAGTATGTCTCCGTGTGAAGAAGATACAAGTCAGATTAATGACAATCGAAGATTTGCTGAGCAACGGTGGCTTCCGCGTAAGATCAACTGAACCAGTTGTCGAAACTAAACCATCCGTCAGGAATGGCATCGATCAAAGGCGAAGTACATACTCGAACCCGGGTTTTGCCCACATACCCATAGTATTGGTATCAAACACATAATCATTCTCTTGCGTCAACACAGCTGAAACATGTCAATTGCCGCAAGATGAGAGTTGCAGGTTTACCATCAAAGTGTTGAGGTTGAACTGAAGCAGACTGAAGTTAGCAAAGTGCTGATGAGACCGAGAAGATCCATACTGATCGACTGGCCGAAATGATGGACAGGAATCTGTCCAGAAATATCGAGCTGTGGCGCAGAAGTCGAGATCCTGGACTGAAAGGCATCAATCTGCGATTGCTGTGCATACTGACTGTCATCAAGAACAGGATAATTGAACATTTGTTCGATATTTTCAGTCAGAGTATGCGGCTGTGAGGGGAGGTTTGGGGCGAGTTGGCGAGGTCGTTTCAATGCAGACGTCTGAGCTGGAAGCTTGCGCGATCCACTTGAAGCGAACTGTTCGAGAATGTCACTATCGGAAGATTAGTTGTTTGAGGTATGGTCAAGAGAGAAGTCACCAAAGCCGTCCCGCCATCTGCCATCCACGTTCATATGTTCGCAGTATTTTGATGCTTGTTCGCACACACTCCATCTCGTCTCCGATTTTTCCGAGTATGGACCCTCGCCAATGAAGGAGGAGAAGAATCAGGGCGGCGTTGAACAAATACATCTGGATGTTCGGTTCAGGACGACAACCACGTTCAACTTAACACCGGTGTTAGAAAGGGACAAAAGACAACAACACTTTACATTGGATATGCATGACGTCAATTATAGTTCTTGCAGCCTCTGAACAGATTGCAAGAGAATCTATTGATCCCGGAGGATCAGGGTGGTGTGCAGGAGACGGGATAAAAGGTTTATGAACCAAGATACGGATATCATTGTAGGCAGTGTAAAGCATAACAGACTGGTCGAAAAAAATTTGTTCCTTTTGGGTGCGATTCCATTTCACTAGAAGTGATGTTGATGATATGGGAGCGTAAGGTGCGAGCGAAACGTACGAAAATCAGGAAGGTCGTGCAGCCATCGGTTCAAAGCCGCATCGATCTTCAGAGCCGCATCACGGTCCGTATACGGAGCCGTTATCTCTGTGGCCACTTCTGAAGATCCAACTGAATACTGAGAAAGTCAGGATGATAGCAAGGCCTATTGTCCTCACATACTATTGTACGTTGCGCAACACCCAGTATTCTTAATAACTTCAGGAATTCCGTCCAGAATGCAAGTTTGGATGGTTTCCCGGGCGGTTGTTTAAAAGCCTGGTTAGGGTCAGGATTATCCCAATACTCGTCATCGCAATCGCACGGAAGGTCCTGGTCATAGCTAGAAGACAAACACATGACAAAGCAGTATCCGGACAAATGAGGCCTTACTCCTCAAAGTTAGTTGCTCTCGGCCTTCCCGAAAACGCAGAAAGAAGCGTGTCACAGCACACTAGCCCTGAATTTGATGTCCATGACATTAGTGGGATACAATGATGAGAGATAGACAACTCGCCCCAAAATGCCCGTTTCCAAAGTTCACTCTGCACGGTTGGTCTTGTCTGGCCTGGTATCTTGCGATGAGCTCCAACATCCTGCGCCAGCCGTACCCCGTTGCCCAGAAGCACCCACGAAGCCTCTGGCGTCGATGTACAATGTAAGTGAACCACGTATATCTGAAAAAAAAATGGGTCAGTGAAGGACCTAAGAAATCGTGCAAGACCATACACAGTACAGTTGAAGTTCATGGACACTCGGTGGGTGTACAAAAGATGTACGGATGGGTCGAACTTGACGAAACCATTGCCAACCTGGGTTCTGCTCCGTCGCGCCATCAAATACTCGAGGATCGTTGCTATATCTTGAAGCAAAAGCACACATCGTTAGGACCACTGCTCCAAAATGATAATGATAGAGATGTAGGCCTAAAACAGTCACTCTCCGCAAGAATGAATACGGCAAACGCATACCTTCGGCGAGCTGTTTTTCAAACGTGGGGCGGTGAAAGACAGGGTAGAAGGGGTTTGCTCGTTCAAAGTAGAGATCAATCAAATTATAAAGCAAATCATCCTCCGGAAACACCAAGGGTTGTATCTCCGCATCGGGAAGCCATTGCCACTAGGAAATGTCAGAAATGAATTTGAAATGGCCACAAAGGATGCTAACTGGAGGCAAGGACCAGTATTCTGGTCGTTTGGATTCAGTAGATTTCTTGGAAATGTCCTTCAATCCAAAACAACGCCTTTGCATCTCAACGACGGCCTTGATTAACATGAGATTGCCGGATTTGCCGTAGAATCGGTATTCAGACTGGTCCAAAGCCATTCGCTTCGTATGTTCTGATAGGAAAACATCATCTGAAATGGCAGGAGGGTCCTTGGTGGTAACCGCAAAACTAGTAGATGGCTCGGCCGAATTTGGAGCCGGAGGAATGACGGGATTTGCCAGCTCGTTTTCTAAAGCCCTAGCATATCGGGCTAACTCCACAAATGCTGCTTTCGCGTCGGCTTTGTCGTCAGGAACATCGTAGGATTGAGCCAAGATGGCAGCTACTTTGGAGCGTGCGCCATCAAAATTTTCTAAAGGCTTTGGATTCTTGGCCTGTACATGGTAATGAACGACCAGCTTCACC
This sequence comes from Megacollybia marginata, assembly GCA_003313965.1. Lineage (NCBI taxonomy): Eukaryota > Fungi > Basidiomycota > Agaricomycetes > Agaricales > Porotheleaceae > Megacollybia > Megacollybia marginata. Next base: position 10,727 of record QLOY01009910.1, read on the forward strand.
TAACTGAGCGAACGAACTACCTTGGCTTTTGCCTCCGAGAATAGGTGTGTACACGGTGAGCTGTATGCGATACAATTCGAACAAATATTGTCTGGTTTAATTGCACTGTCACCTGCATTAATTTACAGTCAGCTGCGCTTCAAGGTCAACGGCTTCATCCTGACATCTGACTGCAAAATTTCAGCAAATCGCGCAGTTGAAATGCAGCCTACTCTTTTTTTGCCGACAGAGATCGCACGCACCGTGCAACCTGCGTTTCTTAGGTTTGACGGATTGGCCTTCAGCAGATGCAACGGTGTTCATGAATCATAAGTAATCAGGTTCTTAGCGCATCTTGCGTACATCTGGTTCGTGCGAAAGACGGCCCGAGTTAGCCCGAGTTTTTTCCGAGTCCGAGTTTCTTTACTACTTCGTTGGCTTTTCAGTTTTCACCGTTCCCTGTCTGAAAATTTACAGTGCAAGGTCACTTGGCAATCATCACCACCGTCGGTGGCTTATCTAGGCGCAAAGTATGAGACGTATGGCAGCCGCTGGCAGTCTGGATGATTTGGGAGTCGAGGGAGGACGTTCGAGGACAAGCAGTTGGAGCTTTGTGAGGTCTAGAGTCCTTCAAGTTTAGTCCAGCTGTAGTGTCCCTCAGTGATATTAGTGATGTTGAGGGAGTACTGAGAGGATAATGTGAATGTCAGACCAGCCAGTAACAGTTGGAGTACATTGAAGCTGACTCGAGTCCATTTGAACCGACATTGACTCTGTCGTTTATCGGCCAGTAGCAGGTAGTAGGAAGAAAGCAGTTCCTTAGTTGGTGTCTACTTCATCCGTCTAATTGGACCGGTTACACGGATAGCTCAAATACACGTCCCACTTGTCAAGATCCTTCATCCAGTTATATATAGGTCACAAATATCTAAAACTCAAGCTACTAAGCCACCATGGCTGCCACCAACAGTGAAAGTGTAACAGAGATCACTCCTTTTGCTCCAACAGCAGCTGCTCCAGAACCAGACCCACCGCTGCCCGATCCCCCAGAACCCGACGACCCGTTACCGCCGCCCTGGGATCCAGACGATCCAGACGACGAGTTTGCAGCAACAGCAAGAGCAGTGCAGTTCGTGGTAAGGCTTACCAGATTAAAAGTATTCGATGTAAGCGTCACCTGTCCCCCTGCACCCACTGTGCCATCGGTAAAAGCATTGGTATATTGTATACGCAGCTTGTAGGTCCCATTCTGCTGCAATCCAATCTGGCCCATATCTATTCGTCCACCCCCATCAGAGCTTTCTGGTGTTTTAAAGGACTGAGACGAGCCAACGGCGTTCCCGCTGGTATCTAGCACCTGAGCAACGATATTTGAGATACCATTGCCCAAGGCGTTTTTCCCGTCCTTATACGACCAACCGATGTTGAGCTGCTCGTATACAGAACCTGCGGATGGATCGAAGATGACATTTTGTCCAGCCCAAGGCTGTTCGAGGAATAAGGAAGTAAAAGAGGAAGCAGATGGGGACGGAATCGTAGTAAAGGTACCGACACCCTTGTTTTGCCCGCAGCCTAAAGGTGCAGACGTCGTCAAGTTGAACGAAGCGCCACGAGCAGTCAGCTGTTGAATCGTTGTGTTACTTTGGGTGGTTATGTTAACGGTCGAGTTTACTCGTAGATGGTATTCCCCCAATGGAAGTGAGGTAGGGACCCAGTAGCTGGCACAAGTGTTATCAAGGCCGACATTAATCGCTACATAGAAAATATAAATTATGGGATGAAGAGTATTAATCAGGACCATTACCTATGATATCTACCACATTATTTCCTGCCGCTTGCTCAGAGCCGGAAATGAGCTCTACGCTCGAGTTCGCTGTAGAGTCGATAAAGGTCAGCACTTCGCCATTTGCTTGGTTGATCTGCCAGCAAATGCCGGTCACTCCTAGAACCGCTAAGGTTGGGCTCTCGTAGATGTCCCAGAGATCCAAAGTAGTACTGCCGCCATTCAAAATGGTTATATTGCCTACTGAAAAGGGGAAGGACAGTTGTGCAAGACCTCTGTGGGACACAGAGGCAAGCAATAGAATAGAGAACGTCGCTTTGAAGGAAAGTGTTTGAGACATTGTTTGAGCGGATTGTTTCTCTAGATGTGAAACGACATCATGAAAAAATCAATTATTTGTATATCTCAAGGAGACAGAGCAATCTGACATGATCTAGGCACACTTCTGAGTATGTTGGTAGGCAAAACTGAGACAGATGAATCTCACGGTGATTTCCGCTCCTCTGATGGTCGAGGGATTATTGTCATTGATTAAAATTTGGAATTTCCATCCAGTCCTTATATTTGCAGTGAAAAGCGTTATTGCTGGAGTGCGTGCTCGATGGTAAGCGACAGCGACACATTAGAGCACTTTAATTTACCTCAATGTATCAGTCTAGTAGGAGACTCTGAGTTGTGATTTTGCACCGTTCCGTTGTATTATGTAGGAACAGAAACGGTCAACATGATCGGCGGAATTGAAATACACCATTATCGGTTTGGGATCGCAGGAAAATTCAGTAGTCGAGGGTAGTCGCTTCAAATCCTATAAAGGGTTGCTTCAGCTAGACGGATTTAGTCAGCCGTTAGCCGTACCATTTTGTAGGAATACAGGCAGAAAGTAGTCCAAGATCCTCTTGATACTTTGACAGATATTACCCATCAAACCGATGGCAGTCGTTGTCACTAACGACCGACATACAGCGTAGCGCCTTCAGTTGGCATCAGAAAATCATGCTGCGATGTGCATCATATGACGGATATCAAGACTTTTTGGGCTATTGCATTCGCACCTAATTGCACTTAATTGCACTAGGGTCAGGAACAACCCTGGAAGCAGTTAGACGCCTGCAATAAACATGCGTACTTGGGCCCGACTTTGTGCAGAAAAGTTGCGCGCTGACGTCAACATTCGTAACCAGAACCCTTGGGTCGATACATTACGGTTCGACTTACGGAGAGGGGATACAATGGGTTTTCTTGTTCAGCAGACGTAGAAAGACTTTTCAAAGGGGAAGCTTTGGATATCACAATGCGAGTCTGATGGAAACCTAGACCATGAATTCTAACCATGAACGAACACTTGCTCGGGGACAGCGGGATTCTGATCCCCAAATGCATAGATTTTCGATCCACCTATTAAACACGCCTTATCCTTCTGTGTACGTGTTCTGACCTTGCAGGCTATTCGGACGATGCGTTTTCCTCAGCCAACCGTTGGAGTGAGCGTAGCAATCTTCTCCAAAAGCAGCGATTTTCCCTTCGAGTCACCATTTTCAATCTGCTTCAAAACGCCTGCCGGGAAACATCCCTTCACCCTCGTCTTCGCCTCTTTCGTCTCCTCGGACTGTTCAGCAGAAACCAGCGCCTCGAGAAGGGCGATGATAACAAAAGTCCCATTCCGCTCCCCGTTGACGCACATTCCCTTCATGACATCCCCATCGACGGTATCAACAAATTGGATCGCAAAACTCCGACGATCCCAGCTTGAAGCAGGCTCAACAGTGTTTGTCGTTTTGTTGAAATGTCCGCCCTGAAGCAGGGTCTTGTACATCCGACATGTATGAGCCAGATCGATGGGATGCAGAACTTTTTCATCGCGGGAAGGGTAGGGCAAAGAGACAGACTGGAGGAGCGTGCTAATCGCCGCTGATTTGTCTATTTCAACTCAGCAACTTGTAAACAGAAGGCAAACCGGACTAACCTCCTTCAGTATACAGCATTATGTCTGTAACAAGTAGACTGTTTTTCGAGTCGCGCATCAGATTTTTGCCTTCCTTTGCGACGAAGTCTATCAAAGCTTCACTGGCACCGGCCTTGACTTCATTCTGCCTTACATCAGGTGCCTTTTTGCTGGTCCGAGAACGCGCTTCGTCAGTCTCGGCCAATGAAGAAACTTGAGCAGCAGTGAAATGCCGGGTGTTTCTTGGAGCGATAAGATATAGCAATGCCCGACGGCCTTCCGCAGATTTGCAAAGTTCGGATGCGTTGGATGTTATCTCGAAGACAACACTTTTGACGAGAAGTTTCGTATCACTGAAAAAGGATTAAAGGAGTCATGAAGAACATGTTGCTCACTCTACAACGTCCAGTGCAGTGAATATCACAAGTTCTGCTTCGTCATCGAGACACATCTTAACGATATGGGGTTTCAGAACTTTCAGAATCTGCTTGCGATCCTAATATAACTGAGTGATGATCGAGACAACATGCAGTCACTACCTTTGCACTTCCTTGAGCGAGAAATTCGCGGACGGCACGACTACCGTCTTTTGTATGCACCATATCGGCCAGAAGTTCCTGACAACTGGATACGTCAAGGCGGGAAATCGTAGCCAAGTGGGTTACCTCTCAAACATCTCTCGACGCCATTTTTCCCTGTCTGCTTCATCGGGTTCTTCATTCACGACGACGAGATATTCCCATAGTACACGATGAACGACGGCATGCACCACCGCCCCTTTATCGGGGTTGTTGAAACTGAACGAGAAATTAAAAGTAGGAAGACAAACAACACAATGCCTACATCGAAAACAGCGATTCCTTGACAGAGTTTATGACTCGCTTTCTTCGCTCTTTATCAGCATTTTGAAGAATGCCGCTCAATCCACGTTTTGCGCGCTCTCTATCTTGCTCGCTTCCAGATGTGAGGGTGAACAGTGTAGTTTCCTTGCCATAGAACTCGCGGACGAGAATCGTACGTTCATAAGCATTCGCATAGAGGGCAAATGTGTCTGCAAGGACGGAGCCTGCCTCACGATGGAGCAGCAAGCGCAAAACATGTCCCTGAAACTCGAGGAGTATGGATTGTCGGTGCGCAGGACATAGCCGGATTAATTTCTTCACTAGGTACTAGTAGAACGTCAGAATATAACTCTCAGCGAAAAGGAAAATGTTGAACCTTGGAATATTTGCTTTGTATGAGTTCCAAATACTTTCCCTTGAGCTCCACAGCAACCTCATCACGCTCTTTCTGACCGCCGTACTTGACGATTGTTTGCACTATACGACTGGCATCGTGCTTGAATACAATATCATGGACTTTGCCGCGTATAAGGTCCATCAAGTCTCGGACATGCTTTTGTCGCTCCTTCGTCGGTATCGATTTCTGCCTTGCAAGTGACCAGAGCCTCTTGGCATCTGCAAGCAAACTTGAATGAGGTTTTGCTGCTTTTCGCTGCACCTGGAGTGCTTTTTGGGCTTTGTGGCTCTCCTTAGCCGCTGCAACTTGGATAAGTGAGACAGCATACTTGAATAGAGCATTCAGCACCGTTCGATACCTCCTCTACTTCCACGGCTTCCATTTCCACGTCTTCCGCGTCAGAACCAGTCTCAGCGCTTTCTGAATCAGACTCATTCTTCGGCACTGTTATTGGTCGTCTTTTGTTCTTGACCACCTGCTCGATATGTACTTTTTTTGCAGCCGGACCTGTTTGAGAAGCTGCACGTCGTTTTTTGCCAGACACGGTAGTCATGCTGAAGCAATTTTCATTCACGTGCCTACCTAACCTTGACGCGTCCTAGAAATCGTACGTCAAGGAAACCAAGGTGCTTAAGTCAACATAAATAGTTCAGAGCGAGGCTCAATCTTCTGAAACACTGATCAGAACTGTCGACTGGTAAATCCGGTCGATACTACTTAGTGCTACTGGGGTGTTTCATGACTCTCATCTTAGGAATATATAATCACGAAGGAGCCACCGACTGTCGGAAAATCAACCCGTCACCTTCTTGGTCTGAGACGTCCGCAGAACGTGCAGAGTGGACGCCTGCTTCGTGTAGCGCGCCTCAATGGGACCTTGTGTCGGGTATTCCCTCCTTGTTCCCCTCCGGCTGGGAAAGTTTCCCGCGCATATAGTGCGCAACTCTGCGGTAGAGCGTCGTGCAGGATTCTAAGAGAGCCTGTTAGTGCGGACGTGCCCATGTCTAGGGACTAATGGGATGGAGTTCGTCTCCGGGCAAAATCGTCGGTATTAAAAATTCATCAAACTGAATGCCGGATGATTTGTGCGTCCGAATGATAATGAGGTTGAAAGCTATCCCCATCAATTGAATCTGCTGCATCGGATATTCAGTGGAGGTGGCGGTCATCATAAGCAAAGCTTACAAGAGCCACAGCGATGTAGAAGGCGTTCGAATCTATGACATAGGTGCAGAAGGATATCAAAGCGCTCGCTGTATAGAGTATCCCAGACTCGGCTACGATTCGCATTGTACTTGTGAGGATAGTCCGCTTCCGCTGAATACTGAACTGCTTGGTTGTCTCGCGGTGAACCTTCCAAATAGGGAAAAGTAGAAGCGCTATAGAAATGAAACGCGTGAAAAACTAACCGGTGGCGACACTTACAGGTGGTAATCACGTTCAGGGGAATTGCAATTGCACTATGTGCGAGAAAGAACGGTCTTATTTTTTGGTCAACCAAGGTTTCTGAGAAAGGGGATTCTACAGCGACAAGTATCCATATGATGACTCCTGCACAACTAGTGTTGGCCAGCAACAGCAGGAATGGGAGGAGAATGACTGAGTAGTTTCTACGCCACACAATCCAGCAGCGATATACCTGACTGTAATCAACATAGGAAGGAATCAAAGACGAAGACACGGACAAGAATGCTGTCTCCAACCATTATTGCAACAAGTGTGGTGACTAGCTGCATGCAGGCTTAGCAAATGATAAAACGACACGATCAACACGACCTTGATAATATTTGTCCAATCTATCACTGCCCCATACTCATTGTCACAATGCGTTATAGTTTGGACGCTTCTCGCTACCCCGCCTAGAAGATTTAGTGTCGAACATGCCCACAGCATTAGGGCTGACAACAAGGTCAACCAATGAACCGAATTTTGGGGTTTCTTTGCGTCCCAGATCAAGCATTGAAGACAGAAGAAAAGCGTAGGAAGATAAAGGCCATACAGGATTGAGCCTACAAAAAGGCCAGCAACATCCCGAGCGATTTCGATAGAGACCATAATGGGAGATGAAGAGCAGATAATTAGCCTGGAGTAGCTGCATATTGATGAGATCAATCATGGGGGACAGCATAGCGGGTTGCTCTTGTCGTAAGGGTGGCAAAAGAGTGGACGACGGCGTGTCGGCAGAAATTAACCTCCGTAGTGGCTCTCAGAGCTTTTCCGTCATTATTTCGTTAAGAAATCTAGCGACAATACCAGCGCCTTCTTCAACTGCAACCTTGTCCTCGTCCCTAACCTTTCTCAGAATCCTGCTGAATCTGTCTGGATGCCATCGCAATTGTGCGTGACGGATTCGCTCCTTGCGCGACTGATTTTGTGAATGAAGCGGAGAGAACAGAAACGCCCTGATTTCAGTTGGCGAAATCTGCTCAGAATTGAGGGGAGGTGACGCAAGGGGCCAAGGGATATCGGAAAAAGCAACAGGTTCGGAAGAAGAGTTGAGACCAGCCCAACGTTCTTCGTAACGCATCCACATCTGCAAAGTTATTTTAGTCGCTTTCCTGCTACGAGTCGGCTCTTCCAGGATCCTGTATCGCTCTTCAGCAAGTTTTCGCTTCTCTTCACGTCTCTGCCGGATTCGTTCCTCGACTCGTCTTAGCTCCTCCTGTATGAGCTTAGTCCGCACCTTTTCCCTCTCCGCAGAACGTCGCCTAGCTTCCTCCTGTTGGCGCATCCATTGTTCCGCCTCGAGCTCATAAGCATACAGAAGCTCTCGACGCCAAAAGGCTTCCTCTCTAGCACGAGCCTTGGCTTGTGGCTCTGCTATCCTGGATTTATTCCTTCCAAAATTCATCAACTCCTGCTCGAGAACCCAAGTGTAGGTCTCCGGCATGTGCTGCCATTGATCAGATGTCTCGCGAATATACATAGGAACGTGTGGGCCATCAGTCTGAGAACGGTGCATTCGTTCAGACCGACGTATTGGAGAGGAAGGGGTACGAGAACGCATCGGAGTGGTGGACATGCCTGGGATCGCTCTCCAGGAGGATTGGGTGGAAAGGTCGTATTCGTCGCAATAAATGCAGTTTCGATGAGTGCACATTGAATAGGCGTGTTCAGGTCATGTAAGAAGGGGGTCCTTTCAGATTCGCGTGGTAATGGCTCCACTTTGGCGTGGTGACAACGCCTGTCTCGTATGTGCGAGATAAGATGGGCAGTCTGAAATTGCGATCTGCTATAGTGAATGCAGATGATGACGACCTGACGACGTTGAGCGATTGGAGTAGATCACGAGGGCCGGTTGGAACGCACAGATAAAGAAAGAATTGGGTAGACTGTATGCAATTATATTGGTCGAAGGGCACGCCGAAACAGCAACATGGACACGATTGCAGCTTCAGGAATAGCGCACTGAATTTGGACATCAGGGTCTCGGCATTGGCAGCGTTGATTTCATGCCCGCATTGAACGGGCGTATAAAAGCCGCCTGTAGTCACTTCAAGGTTCGTTCCAAGCCCCGTTCGGCTGCGGCTTGCCGAATTTCCAATTCGAGTAATGTCTGGTGCTGATTGCAAGCCTTCGCGAAGGGACTCACGTGCCTGCAGCTGGGGCTTTGTTCCGAACCTAAGTCACTTCGCTGTGTAAGGGCAAGTTTGCTCTTGTTTGATCACCTCGTCGCGTCGACCATGTTTGTGTGCCGTACCGTGCTATAATAACACCAAACTTACTTTTCTTTAGGCCACCAAAGGGCTCAGGACGGAAGAGAGCTGCTGCCGCGGATGGCTCTCTAGCCCCCGGAATACCTGTGGGTAACGAGGAATCCCTGTAGGCTGAAGGCTCACGACTTGAAGAGTCTCGCAGAGCAATTATCCTATCTTCATTACCCCCGGTCCTTCAAAAATCCACACTATACGAAAAACTTCAATAGACGGACTAAAAATCTTAAGACTGTGCTCAGTCAAGAACGGGAAAGGGAGAAGGCGGAGAGAGAACGAAGGAGGCTGGAACGACTTGAAGCTAATCTCATGGACGTTGATGGTACAGAGACTCTCGCAGAAGAAGAAATCCCAACATGTAAGCCATGCTAGCTGGTTGCACTCCTGCTCATATTGAAGCAGACAGTTCAATTGAGGCCCCACCATCCGTGTTGCCTCAGCGCCATTACTGTGATATTACGGGCCTAGAAGCACCTTACACAGATCCTACAACAGGGCTTCGATATTACGATAAGAGTGTGTATGCCCTCATTAAAGGCCTTGTGCGTGTTTCGTTGCTTATTCTTGTCCGTCACACTCACCGTGTTGATAGAGTGCAAGTACAGCTAAAGAGTATCTATCTGGTAAGCGTCTTCTTGCAGTCCCTGTCTAGCACTAACAGATGACAGCTCGGGGAGTGAATTCAATTGTAAAGTAGGCTGAATCATATACTTGCGTTGGCCAACTACTCGTCAGACCCGTGCTGAAACTACATGGTAGGCGATCAAGTGTCTATGTTTTTTATCATTGCGAGCGAGCGCAGCGAGCGAAGCAATATCAAAGAGATGTGCGCGTAGCGCGAGATGGCGCGGTAGCGCTATGGGTCCGGTGTTGTTTGTATCTGTTTGTTTTTGTACGTTGCGCAAATGCAAATTTTCGATACCGCCAAAGACTGTGCAGCTACGCGCTCAATTCTGCTCGTATGGGCTTCAAACTTCAGATACCAGCCCTTCAGACCTTTAGGCATGTTTCTGACAGTTTTCACTGTGAAATTTCACATATCAGTTATCCTGCTGCAGGTTTAACAACGGACACTCCTGGCAACACTGAACGCGTAGCTACGTGCTCAGAACTACTCATATGGGCTTCGAACTTGGTATACTTACCCTTTAGACCCATAAGCTCACTTCTGTACATTTTCACTGCAAAATTCCGTGTATTTTCCGTTTGATATGGCAGATATCTTGAGCTTGAATCTTAAATCACGCTCATCATACGGTAGATATGGACAATAAGTAGTAACTTTTTCCGTTCGTTCTTTGCTGCCGAGCGAGCCCTGTGGGTCCCCCACACATGTATGTTATGATATCTACAGCTACCTGCAATGAATCTGGGCGCTTCAGAGACGGCAGCATGAGAATTCGTACAGGTTTAGTTTCAACCCTTTGTTCAATGCGGCGTTTATGTTCCTTCCTTCCCTACTTCGTCTTCTCGTATGACATGGTTGAACGGAATTCCGAAGAGAACACGCCAGCTCCAATGGCCCCAGCCCGAGGCTGATGCCTTCCGCGAGAAGGTGCGCTGTGCGATGCCGCGACGGTGCAAGCCGACCTCCTGCCACTTTGTCAGCTACTGCTCAGAAGATAACCGTGAAACTGCAATCTATGTTGGGGATCTCCGTGAAGAAGGCGAAGCGCCTGTCATGCTATTCTTCCGCTTTACGTGTGTTCTGTCGATTGGTACCATTGATCCCATCATTTACTCGGTTATTCGGTCCGTACGTC
>QLOY01009911.1:0-19634 GCA_003313965.1 Megacollybia marginata
TTGTAGAAAGCTGGAGGGTCCCGCAACAAGTCTACGAGGTCGTATTTGCTATGCGGAATGTCGCAGCTGTTGTCTGACTGGGGCCATGAACAGGCCATGCCCTAAAAAAAAGGCTTTTCAGCCTGGTTATAACCATGGAGAAAAAAGCCTCACACATGGTTATAACCACTGCCTGCCAACTTGCTTAATCATCAAAAGTAGGCAGGGTGCGGGATGCTCCCAATTAGGTGAATGGGTCGGGTTCACTATTGTTAGCATTGGGTCAGGGTATATGTCATAATACAAATACTGGTAAATAGACCTTGGTCATGCTAGTTTATGCAGCTATTTAGCCATCCATTGATTCCTACTGTGGAAGAATAAATGGCTCGAATATGACCACTTGGTATTCCAAGATTACATTCCAAACAAAAATATAAATAACTGTAGATGGATTCAATTTACGATGCCGGATGTGTTTGCAGATGATAAATAATAGTAAACATTGTCTCAATAAACCATGGGGATCATGTAGCAGGCACTCTTTCAGTGGTCTACTGCCATAGTAATACAAACAGTAGTATAAATGTCCGAAATTGTAAATATTCAAGTTGTATGGGGTAGCAGAGCTGGCGCTGAAGGCCCCGAAGAGATTGGTTGATGATAAATACTAGTAAACACATCAACAATGTCAGGTTGCAGTACTATGGCTTGGTCCAGCTCTCTGCTCTCTGCTGCAGCTTATTTATACGAGACTGTAGTCTGTAGTAGTCTATGCATCTCACATGCAAACATTTTACATATCTTAGCACGGAATTGGGCCGTATGTCAAGCAGTTGGATTGAAATTCACATTGCGGATGCACCAGAATTGAACAAAATTTGCATTGTACCAAATAAGGCCTATCTACATACAACAGATATATAGCTGAAACTACATTTTCCAATGCCAACAAGAAAACTCGGGTGGGCATAAGTATGAGACCGCATTCGGGCAATTGTGGGGAATAGCAGTTGGTTTTGGTGGTGACGAATCAATCAGGGAGCGGACTCGAATGGGCAAGAGACTGGTTGATCCATAGAAAGGGTTCACTTGAATGTAGAAAATAAAGGGGAGCACTTGCAAGGAGACACTGCAGGAAGCGGTTTGGTTGTAGCACAGCCACTGTGCCTGACTGTTCCGATGTTCCGAATGTCCAAATTGGGACACTAAATCGTTGGATGCTTGTATTCCAGAATCCACGCACCATTGCCTAAAAAAACAACTGAGATGGAGGCAGCATTGTTGTTTGTGTTGATTTGAGGCAGTGAGGAAGAATAAGTACTAGTAGAGTTGCCGTTGTAGGTTGCAGCACAGCCACTGTGTCCACGTCACAAGGTCCGTGCATTCTCAAACTGTTTCCCTCTCTCCAACTGACTGATGGCTCGGATAGCATGTCTGCTGAGTTCAGATGCACCCAGGCATCAAACCAAGTGTTTCCAGACCATTTCTCAAAAAGCCATACTTTGTCAAGGTAAGTGCCCAAACCATTCGTGTTTACCAGTATGCAGAACAATGTTGGCTTCGCCTACCACACCCTTAGTCACACAGTACTCAGGTGCCTATCTCAATCTTGAGTAGGGTATGTATTTAATTATTCATACTCATCCATTCTGTCTGGAAGCCTGTTTATAGCTCGCTAATGAGTTTTTTTCTAGTGAAAACATGGGCGTCTATTTGGTTTAATTTTTCGTCTGTCCATATCACACCAGAGAGTGGTCTGAGCCACATAGAATTTGGTAAGCACATCCCTATATATGTTAGTTCTTCATTCCAAGCATTCTTTCAGCTCAAGAAATTCGTTCTTGTTTGCTGTTGAGAAACCGATACCATGTGGAAGTCCGGCTATGCTTAGTAGCTGAGTTTCATCAAAAGGGCTCGAAAACTGCTCATATTTCGCCACACTACTCTCACAACTCTCACAAAGGTAATCCGAACCTCTGTGCTCCTCTGAAGCTGCCAACAATTGATCTAAATCCCGACCTGCAGGTGACCCGATGAAACTCCGAAGCATCGGAACCCCAGTTCCGATGCCACGTCAACGCAAACTCTCACCCCGATATTGTTCAAACATTCAGATAGAATCATTCCAAGGTCAGTGTTTCTACTTGAGGACTAACAGCATTCAGGTGCATGCTTCATCTACCCAAACCACCCACATTCACTCCATTTGAACCATATGCCAGCCACTGAACTCGAATTCCATTCCTTGTTGCCCAATTCACTCCTTCACGAACATTTTTAAGCAAGGCAAGTACCAGCGCTGCATCTCCCTACCAACCAACATATGACGTCAGCCACTGCCATGTCACATCGTCACCAATCCCCGTCATTGTCGCCTCAAGTGATGGCATCTCTGTCAAACTAACAACCGATTTTTTTTTATTGAATCAATATTGACAAATTGTTGAACGAACCCATCCTCAAGAAACATCCCTGACCATAACAGCTGTCTACTGCCTTCGCCCCAGTATGTCCACATTTTAATGCCAGCCCCATCTTCACTCACCTACTATGTTTCATTTGCTGCCATTTCGTATTGTTTACTCCCTGCTCACCTGGTCCACCCTGCTCTACACCGACTTTATCCAACCCAAATCGCCACGTCGCAACCCAACACAACCACTGCATCCCTCCCCAAGCTGCTGCTGAACCCCCATCAAACCGATGCTGCTGCACCACTGAATCCACCATGAAACCACTGCCGAATCCCTCTCCCCACCACTGAAACCACCACAAAACCACTGCCAAATTCACCACAAAACCTCCGCCAAATCTCTTACCAAATCACCACCAAGCCCCCACCAAACCAACAATATGAATCCCTCACCAAACCAACGATTCATTTCAACCCCCCTCGAAAGCAATAAAACTGAACGCCCACCAATGCCCACCAACGTGACGTCAGCCACTGCCACATCACCAATCCCTCTCATTTCCACCTCAACCAACCGCATCTCTTCAACAACTCCTCCATTGCCCAACCAGGATCTCAATGACAAATCTCTACCTGCTGCTGCTAACAAATTCAATTTTTTTTTGTATCTTTCCGTATTTATCTGGCCTACTAGTATTAATCCAGCCATTTATGTATCAAATGTCTGTATTGTATGTACTAATGATTAACAACTTTCAGCACTAAAAGTAGTGAACAAGGGCTGTATTTGAGCTGCAGTGGGCAGCAACACTTTTTTGTGTAGTAGTAAACAGTTGCAAATAAAGGCGGCGTGGCCATTATGGATTGAGCCTGCCATTGTCCTGCCACAGTGTGTGCTATAGGAAACCCTTTCCTTGGGGGGCATGGATATAACCATGTTCTGAGGCTTTCTTAAAAATGGATATAACCATAGCAAAAGGCTTTTTAGTGGTGCAAAGGGTGCTAAGCAATGTTGCCACTCTAAGACACTGCCGATCTCCTCCGCAGTGATGATAAGATACTGTAGACCTGCTAGATGTCGTCCTAGGACGTTCAATGTGATTTAGGTGATGGTCAAGGTAACAATGAGTGAATTAGATACAACTGATCGAGCTCTAAGCCCAAACCAGTTCGTCTTAACTCTAGTTTGACCATCCGCTGGAGTGATATACTCTGCAAGCGACTCCACATGCCTCTTATGACATGGGGTACCCTCTAACCTATAGGTGTATCTCTTAGAGAGTCTTTCTCTTGTTTTAGGAGATGCCTGGAATTCGCCTTAGGAGGCATTTTGAAAGATTTCTAGCTTTGGCCCTCCACCAGTCTTATCATCGTGTCACTAATTAAGTCACAGAGCCTGACCCGCCAACTGTCACAATCTTAAATAAGGATGCTGAGTTACCGGCATTCCCGGAACCAGTTAATAACCGAGGTCCCGTGCACTTAGGGCACCAGATTGAGCACGAAGATGTTCTAAGTCATGACATCTGAGTTGAAAATGCCAAATAAGTAAGATCAAAGTAACAATCTAAGATAATAAGAGACTGTGGACAGTCGATCTTTAGTAAGGGGGAGATGATAAGACCACTAGGTGGCAAAGGCTGGAAATCTTTCGAAACGCCTCCTAAGGTGAATTCCAGGCATCTCCTAAAACAAGAGAAAGACTCTCTAAGAGATACACCTACAGGTTAGAGGGTACCCCGTGTCATAAGAGGCATGTGGTGTCGCTTAGGGAATATCACCCCTACGGACAGTCAAACTAGAGTTAAGACAAATTGGCTTGGGCTTAGAGCTCGGTCAATTCACTTGCTGTTACCTTGACTGCAATCTATATCACATCGAAAGTCTTAAAAACAAAGAACTAGCCAATCGCCAGCATCAAAATCCTATCACTTGGACTGAGATCAATGATGTCTTAGGACAGCGGCTTCACTTAGGGAAATGACCAATCAGGTACAGTGCCATTAGTGCAACATCACCACTATACGGGAGTAGTGAGAGAGTTATAACCTTCGAAGGGACAGTTAGCATCCCTTAGGAAGACTATCAGGACCGTCTAATAGACGACTCCTGTTCCAAAGGAAACACACAATAAGACTGCCTACTAACCAAGTTGTCTTAGGTACATATGTACTACTCCAGCAGCACTCTTCCATCACTTAAAGGAGGATTGATGTGTCATGCTGGTATTACTCGACTAATTTGACAAACTTCTACAGCATGGCACTCCTACAGCAGTAAAAGGATGAGGAATCAGTAGGGCACATACATGTACAAGTCAGGTGTTTAGAAGGTTCTGGAAGGATTTAGGGAGTATAAAGCTGGGAGGAAATAAGGGAGAAAAGCAGAATACAGATGAAGACAGAACAGCGTGTATTTTGCAGGTACTAATACTACCTTGCACTTTGAACCACAGACTACATAGCTCTAATCATACGAGAAATTGCTGCACCTAAGACTAACTAGTACCACCTTGAGGAATGTTCAGCATTACAGAGTGTCCTTGCTTTATAGCCTTAGGACATCGTCAACCAGTAGCTTAGGTGTAGCTTAGTACCACCTAAGGGCCAGAACAGCTCTGTTAGTCACTGTAGTAAACTTGCACGTGAGTCACTGACTTAGTACCTCCTCCTCTCTTGTATCCTCAGGCCGCTTTCATTGCCATCGAACTTAGTACCGCCTTAGAGCCAGAACAGTTCCTCCGCACTTGCCGCCACCTTGCCCTAAGGAGTCATTCTCCTAAGCACACCCAAGTCCACTGTTTAATACACCAGCACCCCAAGTCCACAGTCCCACACTCTGGCATCTGAGCACTTCTTAGCGAAGTCTCCACTTGTTCTTACGAACACCCTCCTTCATTGTTTCATACAGTGATCTTTGAGATCTTCTAATTGGAAGTCTTACCCGCAACGCTTAGGTCTTACCTAATGGTCTCCTTAGAGGAATTTTTCGTTCACTTAAGTCAATCTGAAGTCCATCATTTTCAGTAGTTATACCACTCACAAACTTGCAAGGGGATAGAAACCTTTGTGTTTCATTAGAAGAAGTGTCAGGGCGGTACTTGGAGAGTACTATGAGTGTTGGGTTGTATAGGTTGTGGTTTAGTTACCTCGCCTCCTTTGCTTAGGTAGTCCATTCTTTGTAGCATAGTCGGCTTGCCTCACTCGTCTCTCCACAGTCAAGGTCTTCCTTGTCACCATTGGCTAGCAGGAAGTTCCCAATAAGATGAACAATAGTAAGCAGACAAGGAAAACCGGTTTTGAATTGCTAACAGCTTTCAGTGTCATACTTACGCACAGAGGCTGACTGACAACAAAAGATCCAAAACTTTCATCACAATCAAGTCACTTCCAACTTCACACCATATCTCGTCCTTTATCAGCGGGTCAATGAGATAATTGAAAGATTCTCGACTCCATTTGACTATACACCTGGAATTATCAGCAGGATCTATTACACTCATATTCTCACACAGGACTGGATCAGTCAATGAAAGATGTATGCAACTGTTGCTACTGAAACTGATCCAGAAATCAAGGAATACAAAGACAATGGCACTAACACTAACCCGGTAGACTACACCACTCACATTCCCCTAGCGACTTTTATAAGTCTTCGACGACATCAATTGACAAAAGTGGGGACATCTATACAAAGACACCAGCATTAACACAGACAGCAACAAGACAGACAGTGCAGTAAACACAGATGTAAGCTTTGGGTTCGACACAGCAGCGTGGTCAGAACCATATCAATCAGAAGAAGGCAAACTCCTCACAGCAGAGTTGGAATCAATCAATCACATCGTCACCACCAAGTCACCAGGATGGTGCAACAAATGCAAATGACAGACAGATGAAGAACCACCACAGCACTCTACTAGAGCCAGGAAAATTTAGTCACACAAGCATGGTTGGAAGATTGGTTTATAACCAGTTGCCAACAATACAGTACACCCAATATAAATTTATTGAAAATTTGGGGTGTCTTCAGAGCAGCTATCAAAAAAGAACAACACTACCTTCACAGCATTGACATATTGTGGGCACTAGACAAGCTAACTGACAAAGAAAGAGATATCTTCCAAGATATCAACATCACAGAAGTCGCAGACAGAGAGACACCATATGCAGTCGAAGAAGTTCTTCAAGAATTATACCAAACCCTCAGAGAAAACGCTCTCTACAATATCTACACCAATCTGCCTGACGCACAGGTGAACAGCAGTCTTGGCTCTGCTTGATTTAAGTTGGTACATCAACAACATCTATGGACCAGGACATTTTGTGACACCCAAACAAGAAGACAGAACCTATCATATATATCGCAATGTGTACATTGGACACATTCCAGAAATCCAATACCACTCTGACAGAAAACATTTTGAACCAAGAGACATTATCATCACAGCAGACTTAATCAAACAAGCCACAGAGGAGTATCAATTCCTTAACACCTTTGCAGACGACCCCGAAAACATCCCAGTAACATTTGAAGAAACTTTCTTCACCCTACCCGAATCACCAGAACCTGAAACACCACGAGCCCTGCTCAGAGAACTCCCAACCATAAAAGAGGAACCAGAAGAATCCCCTATTTTTACCCCAAAACACCGAACTCTAAAACCTCTTAAAACCTCTCTACGAGTTTATTTCAAAAATGACAGACACTGACACCCCCATGCCCTCAACATCGGGTCAAAACCCAATCATAGACACAACGAAGCTGCTATATTATTTTCCATCCACAGAACATCCTGACACACGAACTATATATGAATTAACCTTGTACATCAGAAGGAGAACATTTGAAGACTATTTCGTTCGAATTCATGGAACCTCATTAATTGACGGAACCTATGAAATCCATGACAATAGAACAAAGTACAATTTGGTAGGAGAAGTAGTGTGAATATTGGAGTCAACAACAGGACCAATGGGTCTTATCCTACTAAAACAAGCTGTAGGGGGAACCATGATTATAGACCCAGGCAGAGTCCCTAAAGACTACAACCCTCCCAAACCAACCAACCCCACCACCACATCACACATGCAAAAAATCAAGATTGCCAAACCACCTAGATTCATAGGTGACAAAACAAAATGGGAAGGATTCTTCCTAGCAGTCAACACCTACGTCATGGCAAATGCCAAAGAGTTCCATGATGATGAACAGAAAATCTGGTTTGTCATTTCATATCTAGGCACAGAAGACAGATCATCATGTGTTGCTTCAGACTGGCTCTGAAACTGGAAGGAGGACAATTTTTATAATGAGACCCTGAATGTGAACAACTACGATCAGTTCATAAAAGATCTGAAAAGTTCATTTGAAGATCCCAACTTACAGATAAATGCTGCCAATGAGCTTCAACAACTCCAACAAGGAAAAGACTCTTTAATGGAGTACTTCACCAAATTTGAACTTAAGGCAGCCACAGCCGGATATCACAAACTGGACAACATCCTCATTGACCTTCTTAAAAATCAAGTATGACATGAGATCACCAGAGAGCTATATCAAGGAGGGATACCAATCCCACACAAATATGATGTGGTGAAACAAAGGCTATGTCAGACATGCCCCAAGGCATTGTATAATAGGAATACATCTTTTTCACATGCAAAAGAGTCCAGCGTCAAAATGAACAGGCACCAAATGGAAGACAATGATCGAAGAAGTCAAAGATGAAGAACCTAACCTTCCTTCTTCGGGTCACTTCCAGGAACAACCACAATCAGAACAGCCAAAACCTTTCTCGGCTCTATGGGTTCTATCACGATTACAAGATCTAGCCACCAAAGCAGGGATAGGAACGTTAAAGCAGTGGGTGCATAATCAAAAACAATGAGAAGTGAACGAACACCTTGTCAAACAACTGCTAAATGTTCCCTTAGATTGGCTAGAAGACCTTCACAAACCCAAACAGTTTATTTTCAGAACCATGAAAACAGACCAAGAATTAAACATCTCCAAGACCTAGAGAAAGGGACTAGGTACCAAACTCAAGCACTCCTTGACAGCAGTTGCACAGGCAGTTGTATCAGTCAAAGATTCATGGAGGAAAAGAAGCTTTCCTTGCACAAATGGGAGCACCCAGTCACCATGTACAATACCAATGGAACTGAGAACAACAATGGAAAACTCACACACTATGCGGAAATGAGAATGATTGTAGGAAACCATTCTGAAATCTGAAAGTTTGTAGTCACCAATTTGGGACGATCAGATGTGTTTCTCAGACATGAATGGTTAAACTTTCACAATCCCAAAATAGATTGGACAACCAGATCATTACACTTCACCAGATGCCCCACGATATGTGGACATGTGGAAACAGACATGGAAGATGTAGAAGAAGGAGATAGGATCTGGATGAAATATCCAAAGCTGCCTCGCAACATTAGGAGGAACAAAGCCTTTATGCAAGCTCATCAGTCTATCTCCAATGCATTGGCAGAAGAATTTGAAAAAAGCAAAAAAAACAGACCCTATTCCAGACCAATACAAAGGATTTGAAGAAGTTTTTGAGAAAACTGAATTCGACACTCTACCACCAAACAGACCCTGAGACCATGCTATAGGATTAAAACCGGGATCAGAACTGACAGGGTGTAAAGTATATCCTCTCAACCTAGACAAACAGAAGGAACTCAATGCATTCCTTGAAGAACATCTGTGCACTGGGCGCATTCAACCATCCAAGTCTCCTATGGCCTCACCTTTCTTCTTTGTTAAGAAAAAAGATGGAAGACTGAGGCCAGTACAGGACTATCGGAAGCTCAATGACATGACCATTAAGAACTGATATCCTCTTCTCCTCATTCAAGAACTAGTAAATAAGCTGAAGGGTGCCAAATACTTTACAAAGCTTGACGTATGATGGGGATACAACAATGTACAAATTAAGGAAGGGGACAAATGGAAAGCAGCATTCCTCACTAATTGAGGACTATTTGAACCTTTAGTAATGTTTTTCGGGCTCACCAACTCACCCACCACATTTCAAACCATGATGAACGAACTTCTATGAGACCTGATCAATACTGGAAAGGTTCTCGTATACATTGACGACATCCTCATCTTCACAAACAACCTTGATGAACACCGCAAACTCGTTCGCCAGGTCTTATCTATATTAAGCACTAACAAACTTTATCTAAAACCAGAAAAATGCAAATTCAAAAAACAACAGATAGAATTTCTAGGGTTAATTGTATTGGAAGGAAAGGTCAAGATGGACCCAATCAAAGTCAGTGGCATTTGAAAATGGCTGATACCTAACAACAAAAAGGAGTTGCAACAGTTCCTTGGGTTTTACAATTTTTACAGAAGATCCATCAAGGATTATAGCAAAATAGCAAAACCTATGACACAGCTAACAGGGAACAAAACCTGGAAATGGGAAGCTGAATAACAAATGGCCTTCAACACATTGAAAGAAACCATCACAACCGCACCCTGCCTGCGTATACCAGAAGATGAAGGACAATTTAGGATAGAAGCGGACACATCAGAAGGAGCTATTGGTGCGGTAATCTCCCAACAAATAGAAGGCAAATGGCACCTGGTCGCCTTCTACTCTAAAGCACTGTCACTCACGGAACGAAACTACAAGATCTATGGCAAAGAGATGCTCACTATCATGATAGTGCTAGAAGAGTGGAGACACCTATTACTTGGAGCCAGACAAACCTTCAAAATCTGGACACTTCCAGTATTTCTGACAACCCCAGAAACTTAATCGATGCCAAGCGCGCTGGGTTACAGAACTAGCAGATTATGACTATACCTTACATCACAAACCAGGCAAACAAAACCAACAGTCTATTATCTAGAAGACCAGACCATGACATGGGACAAAAGGATAATGAAAATGTCATCATGCTAGCGCCCATGACCTTTAGGGCGTTAGAGGCAGTTGTGATCCATGATCCACCAGAATACCTACCAGAGCTAAAAGATCCATTACGAAAATTGGATCCTTCAGCCAAACAAGCTCTGGAAGGTAAGGACAAGAAGTGGAAAGAATCAGACAGACTAATCTTTTATGACAACCAGATATATGTTCCAAAGAACCATAAACTATGTGAACGAATCATTTGGGACCATCACAACAATCCACTAGCTGGACACCCTGGGAGATATAAAACCCAGGAACTTATTCAGCAAAACTATTGGTGGCCCCAAATGCAGAAGATGATTTGCAGATACACAGATGGTTGTATCAAATGTCAAGAAGACAAAATCGACCAACAGCCACTACATGCCCCTCTCAATCTACACAACATACCTAAATAACCCTGGTGAAAGATCACAGCAGACATGATCAGACCCCTCCCAGAATCTAATGGCTTCAACGCAATTGAAGTGTTTACAGACACAGTCACCACATACATGTAGAGCCCACACACATGGAGCTTAGCACTGAAGGATTTGCCAACCTTGTATGAGATAGAGTAATCCAATACCACAGTCTACCAGAAATCTTAATCTCAGATTGAGGACCTCAGATGGTCGCCAAACCCTGGGACCAAATATACAAACAACTCAGTATTAAATGACACTTATCCACAGGTTACCACCCAGAAACAGATGGACAAATGGAAAGGGCAAACCAAGAAGTGGAAGCATACCTCCACCTCTTCGTTAATTACTGGCAAGACAACTGGAGTGAATGGTGTGCCATCATGGAGTTCAGCTACAACAATTGAGTTCACTCCATGATGAAACAATCCCCTTTCTTTATCAACCACAGTTACCACCCCTACACTGGAACAGAGTTACAAAGAGATCAAGTGCCTTTGGCCACCAAATGGGTTAAATGACTCTCCAATGCAAGACAAGAAGCAGAAGCTGCTCTGGCCTTAGCAAAAGAAGCGATGAAACAACAATTCGACAAACATCACTCTGCCTCTAGAGAGTATAAACCTGGAGACCTAGTATGGCTAGAGGGAACAAACATCAAGACTCAACGACCTGCCAAGAAACTGGATCACTTATGACATGGACCCTTCATAATCAAAGAAAAAGTGGAACAAGCTGCATATCAGCTCAAACTGCCACAAAATCCCACTTGGTGACGAAAACATGATGTGTTTAATGAAAAGCTTCTCAAACCTTTCACTGAACCCTCCTTTGACATCTCAAGGCATCATCATCACCATCATGGGGACCATGACCTTAAAAGGGGGGTAATGTTACGGTTTCCCCACTTTTAGCGCCCAATCACATGCCTTATCAGAACCATTCCATTTCATTCTTCTTATCACCCTATATCACCCTATCTTTCATTTCCCTTATCTTCTATCACTTAAATTAAATTTCTGATAGCTTATCTTTTTTCCCTTTGTATCTTTACCTCCTTACTTCTATTATTTGTTGACAAGATAACCTCTTAGTATTTAAACCAGTAGCTATTCACTGTATTCTTTAGTTTTGGTATTATAAGTTCTTCTGAGTCTTTGAGTGGCCTGATAAGCTCTCATTTTGCTCATTGCCTTACACTCAACTCTACCACTTTTTGCAGGACTGGAGTCATAGAGTACTAGCTGCAGTCAATAGATGAAAGGTTGAAATCTCAGCAAGGAGAAGCAAATCAGGGAGGTTTGATTAACCTAAGTTGTGTACATGAATAGTGGTTCCAAGTCTCCAATAATTCTACTTGTTCTCTCCAATGGCCCTTGAATGGCCCAAACAATTGGGTGAACATCAATTCAAGTTCTTTGTGACCTAGTCCTGCAGACACATCCAATTAACAGTTTGAAGTCTTTGAGATTTGCCCAACTTGCTGACAACTTCAAGCCACTCTTGGTTGGGTGTCGAAGTAGAACATATGTTACAACCTAGAATTTCTCGAGTCAGGAAAAATCAAAAGTGTTGATTATCTTAAAAAAGTCCTTGTCATCCGCATCATTGGCGTGGATGTTCTGAAACTCCAGAGCAATGAAACATAAATTCACCAACAGTGAGAAATCAATGAACACTATGTCAGGATCAGTCAAGTCCAGTTGAATGAGTTGACTTGAAGACTTACTCTGCTGTTCAGATGGTACAAAGGTAAAATTGAGGTGTCGTAAATTAACCAGTGAGTTGAGATAGTGGGCACTGATAGCTTCCTCCAT
The DNA here is from genome assembly GCA_003313965.1 of Megacollybia marginata. Classification (NCBI taxonomy): domain Eukaryota; kingdom Fungi; phylum Basidiomycota; class Agaricomycetes; order Agaricales; family Porotheleaceae; genus Megacollybia; species Megacollybia marginata. The sequence goes on from QLOY01009911.1 coordinate 12,559, forward strand.
ATCAAAGGTTGAGATACAGAGTGAGGTCAAGTGAAAGAACCAGCAAGGGATGTTGTAGTCTGATTAGAAAGTCATCGAAAGCAGACAAGCATGTCAATGACTGCGTTGCCCGAAATTTGTAGGGAAAGGAAGCTGGCTCATTACAGTGTGTATGAATAGGTACTGTAGACAAGTCCTGTAGTCTAAGCAAATGAAATGAGAAGATTCAAGTGACACACCAGCAACGTGAATTCAGACATGTCCAACCTGGAGTCTTTGACTCAGAGACGCATTCAACATGGTTCTGAGCTCACTTGCACTTGCACTCACCCCACCTGCAAATCCAGAAAGTCCCCTACATCACCTCCAGGAAGCAGCGTGTATGGGTGGTGCTAATGCTCACTCAAAGTCATGATGCTACAAGGGGTATGCAAAAGTTTTTTTTTAAACATGGTCCTATATCCTACCGATAAGGTCGCATAAGGTCCCCCCTCCCCCCCTCGTTCTATATAAGGCAAGTTCTCACGCCCGATATGGTAAATCTAATCTAGGCCTATCATCAACCCTTGCCTTTTACCCTCGTTGCGTCTTTTACCAATGTAGACTCGTACTCCAGCATTACTCTTGCAGGTGTTATTCACTGGAGAGATTGCCAATGGCTCAGCAGTTGGAATAGATGGTGGTAAGTGTTTTGATGCACTTGAACAGAGCTCGTGTAAAGTTTGTATGAGAGGGTGGATTGGATTAGGCAAAGGAGAGGGAATGGGAGGATGCCAGGATGAGAGAGTGGTGAGATCCTCCTGTGCTTGAGAAGATGTGTCATTTGTGATAAAGAGCTTGCTCAGAGAGTTGGAATGCATGGAAGCTGATTGCTGAATTCTGAAGTAGCTACAGGAGACGCATCTGTTTTTGAAAAGTGACTGCATGCGAGTCTTCTGCTGCTCAGCCACCTTATTGGTTGACAGTTGTGAGATGTCGAGGCTTCAAACATGACTAAATTTACCAAACATTTACAGATATGGCTTCACTAAGTTCACTTACAGACCCAAAAGCCTTATATTCACACTTCCAAAGCCTCCAGGCACTGTCAGATCCATACAATTACAAATTTACAATAGGGTATACATCCTACCGATAAGGTCCCTAAAGGACCCCCTCCCCCTACCCTGTGTGGGCGCTTAAATTCTTGCATACCCCTTGTGATGCTATTGGAATAGTCAATAATAAATATGACCCAGCATGACAGTTGCCAGCTGCGGGCTGGCCAAAGGCCACAATCCAGATGAACGAAAGGCGGGGTCCGAGGCCTTGCGTCGCTACTGGGGACAGATCACTTGAAGGGAAGAGCGGCAAGAGAGGTCACGGAGTAAATCACGCGACCACACAGCACCAAGCTAGCTTGTTCGATGACTTTTACTGTATTTGGCCGGTATTTTATGTACTACAGTGAAAACCTTACCAGGCCTTACCAGCCTCAATCGAGGCCTTACCAGTAAGGAAATTCACTACATGATATCTTGAGCGCGAGACAAAGAATATTTGGATATATTCGGATCCAGCAAACTAACCAAATTAATTATACGTCCAATACACTAACACACGATTTTAATGCAATTGAACAGCGAACGCATAGCTTTAAGGATCACCAAGACCGCAACTTCGTCATGGCCTGTATGGCTTCCACCGACAGTCCAGTGACAGCTCCTTGACGACCGACGCCAAGAAGTACAGAGTGGTCAATTTCATCCACACGAACCCCTGTTGCTTCCGCGGTTTCACCTACACCAAGCAGAGTAGAACGGTTGATTCGCGTGACTTGGACATTATTGTCACTGTCTTTGGGGCTTTTGCCTGACTCTGCGGATACTTGGACGTCTAGCTGTGTGGCCTACAGGGAAATATACATGAACGTTCGGCACAGAAAAAAACACAAAATGACCTCTATATTGCGCTGGAGGTCTGAAAACCTGGCATCCATACGAGCAAAACCATCAATGCCTATGACGAGCTTCGCGGATTAGATTGAACAGTATTCAGTGTTATTGACGTACATTGAGTTGACTTGTGATTCGTTCAAGGCTTAGGTTGTGTTGGCCAAGAGCAGATGCGTTGTCTGTGCCGCTGAAGAATTGCGTGAAAGTTCCTTGATCCATTGCTTCTCTAATCTCTTTTTCCAGGGAGTTCAACTGTCTGGGAAAAGTGTTAAAAGACAAAAAAGATATAGATTATCCTCGGACTGACTCTTTGATTTGATTCATTAGATCCTGCAAATCCTCCGTATCTGTACAGTTCTCCATGCTCTTGACGATCGGGAGCAGGGCTTGTAGCTGCGTATTTAGTAATCTGAACCCTGCAGCATTTTTGGAAATCGACTGGAATTGGCGAGCTTCAGGATTCTAATGGACTAGTTGTGGTGAAGGTACCTGTCCTCTCTTTATGGCGTCCAATAATGTCACGCAGGCTCCTGAAACGCCAGGAAAGCCTGAGCAACAGGCACCAACCGTATTGAGCGTAAACTCGAGCATGCTGAGTGCGGTGTTTGCCAACGCTCGGTCGTCAGTTTTTTGCCTATTCTCTTCTGGACGAGTTTCCAGCGTCGTGAGTGTGGTGTTTGCCAACGCTCGGTTGTCAGTTTTTTGCTTATTCTCTTCTGGACGAGTTTCCAGCGTTGTGAGTGCGGTGTTCGCCAACGCTCGGTTGTCAGTTTTTTGCCTATTCTCTTCTGGACGAGTTTCCAGCGTTGAGTGACTTGATTGTCGACGAAAGTTCCAGCCTGCCAAGAGATATTTGAATGACCAAGTCATGGTGAGACAATTAGAGAAGGACAGTAGACAGCAGCGTCCATATTTAAGACGCACACCATGCTGTAGTAGCCCGTCAGAAACGTGTTCGCCATGGACGGGACGCTCTGCCTTTGGCGTCGATTTGGAGTGTTTCAAGTTTGTCCAGAATCCCACAGCATACCACAGCAACCCCACATCAACAAATGGAATTCCGAGTCCTTACGTAAGTAAGACTCGGCCCTCTTATACCCCTGAGCTTAAGTGTCATCTCTCCCGAGTCCTGATTTCGCCTTTTATAGTCGTACTTCTCGATCGTCTGATTCTTTGGGCTGTGCTAGGCTGTGCTAGTACCGTTGACTCAGAAGAGCAAGGTCTATTTCGAGTACTCTCGTTAGACTGGCCGCGGTCCTACTGAACCCAGGTCCGGACCTGACCCGAACCTGAGGTCCAGGTCCTGTGGCTGTGTCGGACCCGGACCCGGACCTGTTGGTGAGGTTCAGGTCCGGGATGAGGGAGGACCTCAGGTGCACCGGGTCTGCCTCTGAGTTAATAGCATACTACTACTATCCCTAGTGGTCAATGAATTCAGAAACAAATTAATGGGAGATACTATTTAACTTACATGGCATGATATTCTCCATCATGGCACTGCCAATGACATGGTAATGCTGTGATTACAAATCATTCTTTCTGTCCCATGCATGCTTAAAGTCTTCTACTTGGCTCTTTCTATCATTGAGCCATTCATATATAACTGTGTGAGCTGCTTTGAGTGGTATTTGCACCACTCATGTTGTTTTAAACTCAAAAGACATTGCTGGTTCAGCTGTCACATCTTGTGGCATTGGTGACAATGATGTGATAGGATCTATTTCAGTGTACTGCTGCATAGCTAAGTTGCTAGAGGATTCAAAGAAACCCCAGGATAAGCTGTTTCAATTTTTGAACCTTTTCAGTACCTGATAAGCTGTCTTTTCATCAATTTTGGTTGTGAACCTGGTGCACCCAGGTCCAGGTCTGGCAGATGGGTGGACTGACCCTTGGGGTCTGGTTCAGGGTCTGGGAAAAATAGGTCAGACCTGACCCAGACCGGACTGTGGTCAGTCTAACTCTGGGTAGGATTTTGAAAATTTGCTCAGACTATGTTTTCCTGTTGTGTCTAGGTCTTCAGAACAACAGGCAATGTGTATAGCATAGTAATAATAAGATCTATGGGAAAAAACCAGTCAGATAGGGCGGGATACAATCCAGAAGGGTGTTCCAATGTTGAAGTGGACCTTTTGAAAACTTTCAGTCACTTGTCACACTTTGTCTGCCAATTTCAATGTCTGCTCAGCTCTATAACCTTCTGTAATGTCCCTCCATTCAGCCCTCCAGGCTAATGAACCATTGTAATACAAAGCCACATATAAATGTATGAACAGATTGACATGTATTATCCTTGTATGTGTAGTATCCCTGTTATAATGTGTGTTATAATCCAGAATAATCTGGAATAATCCATACCTGTTATAATGTGTGTTCTTATAATCCGCATTTAGATGTATAATCCAGCACAGCATAGAAGTTATAATGTGTGTTTTTTAATCCACATAAATCCACTACAGACTGTTTATTCTTAAATGAAAATATTCCATTTATGTTTACAATAATGAATACACCACACTTGTGGTCCAAACCCTCAGCAATCCTCCTGTGGTGTAGATTCACCCAATGCCCACCCCTCATCCAGTCCTTTGAGCTCTCCACAACCTTGGCTCATGATTTTTGAATGAATCAAAAGTATAATTAAATTGTTGCATACAAATCAAAATACAAAATTCAATATATTACAAGTGAACAAAAGGTGCAGAAAATGAGTGATCTTGAGTTACTTTAAACAAAGGATTCTGACCAGTTTTTTGCAAGAGGCAACAGAGGGCCTACTCAGATGCATTTTAACAGTTCTAAAATTTGAGTTTTCCTGATAGATTTTAATCCATCCAACATTTGCTTTTTTGGGAAGGCTTTTAACAAAGAATAAAGGATGCATGTGGCAATCTATTTTGAGAGTGGCAGGAACAGATGTTTTGCAATGAATTTTAACTTTGAGACAAAGGGATGTTTAGCAAAGTGTTTTAACAAAGAACAAAGAATGCATGTGGCAATCTATTTTGGGAGTGACAGAAGCACATGTTTTGCAATGAATTTTAACTGTAAGAAAATCATATGTTTTACAATGGATTTTGCCTGTATCAGAAACCTGTATTTTTCAATACATCTTGACTTCAAGACAAAGGTGTATTTATTGAATGTATTTTCCTTTCAACAAAATTGAGTCTTTCAGAGTGCATTTTACCTTTCAGAGAAACACATATTCCTCAAAGAGTTTGAACACAAGAAAATCACATTTTACACAATGCATTTTAAGTTTGATATTAAGTTTGATAGGAACATCTTGACTGTAAGAGAATGATGTCTTCCACAGTGCCAACAGTGGCTACTTCATGAATTGGACAATGTATATTAGTCTTCTGTCTCTGGCTGGTCTTTGGCTTTGTATATCTCTCAATGCCACAGAGCACATCAATCAAGGTTAGCAAAGATTGATTGAGAACTTAATATCTGCAATGTCTATTGTGTATGAACTTCAACCCAATCTGTTTGAATGCCAGCTGCATCAAGCATTCTAAATCATCATATTCAATTTGATGAAATGCAGAAACATGTATCCTATGTGTGTCTGTACTGTTTCCCACACTCATTACTGTGGCAGCCCTTAACCATTCCACCTGCATCCTTGCCTTAAACTTGTGGAACCCTGGTTTGTTGCAGGGATCTAAAAAATGTAGAGGTTGCTGGGCTTATTGCCTGGTGAAGGGGATTTGGGTAATTTGATGTCAAACTTTATGCTGGCTACTTCCTCATCATCTCAACACCCACTGCCAGGGCATTTCCTAGACACTTGTACTGACCCTGTCAGCATTGTCTCTGAGCTTCCTCAAGGAGTTCTTAATCCAAATTCTTAGCTTTCCCAACTCTCACTATTGTTAAAGTTGAAATGACACAAAAGGTCTACATCTATGTTTAAACTCAACCATGGCTCAGTGTTTCTTTTTCTGGTGGACTCCAACTCACAACTTAAGACTCAGGTGGCCTGGAGTGTGCATATGATTGTGGGATTGCAGCTGTGGCATTGCTTTTGATGGAGCTTGTCACAAACATATCACTAAACTTGCTTTATATCAAGATGACTCATTGACTTGCCCTGATTATGTCTTGCGCTGAGCCAACTTGAAACATCACCACACACATTGTTGTTTACTCACCATCACCACAAGTGTGCCACCAGCAGGGAAGGTCAAGTCTGAACCTCAACCACTGCAGACCTAAGGTTCAGCCCAGGATTCATGTTCAGGCAAACTGGGAATGACATGAATGTGTTCAGAATGCATCTGAACCTTCATCATGTGACCCATTAATGCATCTTTGTCACCACCATCAACATTGCTTCCTGCCTCAAAGAAGAATTTATGTGCACATAAATTTTGTTTTTGGCAGTGCATGCTGTCCATTCCACAGTGGTCTGATGCCTTCCAGGACTGTATGAAACAAGTGCATAAGTAGTAGCAGTATCTGAAGCTCTAATACTTAGGTGCATAATCTTGATCCTGTTCCTTGAAACAGTCATCCTCTCCTAGGTGATGGGTTTGCATTTTGTTTCAATGAGGAGGTGGAGGAGAGTTAAACATCTCCATAAACAAATTCATAACTCACTTCAACTAACCCACCAATCCTCTCTCATCCCTGAAACAATAGACCCTGAATAAGCAAAAACTCTTGATGCTCTGGAGATTGTTCCTCCAGGTCTTGTCTGTTATCTTGACCATGTAAGCAGAGTGTGATGGTGGGTTGTGTGATTTGCTGGGAGAAGCTTCTCCCAATTGAAGAAGGCAGAGGTGATGAAAATCATGTTTGCCACACTGAATGTCTGAGCCTATACAAACAATATGTCCTATGCAAGTCCTATGTGCATTAGGATATTTTTTGTTAATGATCTTTTTCTGCTTATTGTGGAGTTTAGGTGATGGTTCAAGGCACTCAAGACCAGGGTGCTCAAGGTGGAGTTCCAGGCTTGGTCAAGTCACCTCTGCCACATTAGGAGTTTTAAATAGATCTATTGAATCTTTTATCATGATATATCTTTGAATGGAATCCCACAGCATTGCCCCAATCCCACAGCAAATCAGGCAATCCCACAGCAATCCCACAGCATCAGGAAAAACCCTTTTTAACCTGGATGCCTCAAGGTTGACCTGGATCAACCTATGTCAA
>QLOY01009954.1:0-13800 GCA_003313965.1 Megacollybia marginata
TTCGGCCGAGGCCCTAGAGGACGATGGTTAGGTACGGGTTGGGGTAGAGAGAGAGAGAGAGAACAACGCACCGATTGAATCTCATCACAAATAAGCAAGACATTGTGTTTCTTACACAACGCATGCGCTTGAGCGAGGTATCCTTCAGGAGGAACAATAATCCCCGCTTCACCTTGGATAGGCTCTACGAGGAAAGCAGCGACATTCTTGCCGTGCAACTCGAGTGCTCGTTCGAGGTCATGTATAACGCCGTACCGAATGGTCTTTACCTTGTCCCCATCTCGGAAGGAAGGTCCGACGGAAGGGAGATAAGGACCGAAGCCTCCTCGGGATTCGGGATCCGTGCTCATACTGAGGTATCTGTCAGAACAAGACATATCTAAGAAGCGAGAAGAGACAGACCTGATAACGCCCAGAGTCCTCCCGTGGAAGTTGTCTGCAGCGCTATAGACGATTGCTTGACCCTCTGGAACGCCTTTCTTGGTATAGGCCCATTTCCTAGCGAGTTTGATGGCAGTCTCTACAGCCTCCGCGCCGGTGTTCATAGGAAGAACCATGTCATATCCAAACATTTGGGTGATGACCTGAGCGAAGCGACCAAACACACTGTTGTAGAACGCGCGAGAGGAGAGAGTCAACTTCTGCGCCTGTTCGACAAGAGTTGCGACGATTTCAGGGTGGCAATGGCCCTAAAGAAAAGGTCAGATCTGACCTCGAGTTGGATGAATTACAAATTGCTCGCTATGAATGGACGACGACTTGTTTCCGAGCGGGAGAACAGTCCTGGCCGGCTAGTTAATGAGAGATGGGAAAGAAGAGACTAACCTGGTTCACAGCGCTTGAAGAAGGGAATCTCAGGACTTGATTGGATGGTTGGAATGGAATGACTTATGAATATGCAGAGAGCATGTCGATGTATTCATTTCCTTCAATGTCCCAGACCCTATGACATTGTGAACCCGAATAGCAAAGATTGCTCTGATGCTTACTTTGCCCCTTTGGCTCTGTCGAATACGACAGGAAGCGGATGGTAACGCGCTCGGGCATATATAAAGCAGAACCACCGAACTTGTGTGCGCCGTATTGATGTTCCAATTGATCGCATCAGTGAGTATACGACCTCAACTCACCGGAATTCCTGCTCTAGGACGGACGGTAGCCTGTAGGTCGTTGGACAAAAGCGCATCTAAGTAAATAATGCGTAAGAATGTACGCGATGATTATGACACGTGATGTAAGCTGTTTCTTCTCATCACTTTCCTATGCGCTTGGAGTGCCGTTGGTTGCTTTGTCGACTAAAACCTTGTCTGAGATCACGTCCATCCATCCTCGTTCAACGTACGCAGCTGCTTCGAGAATGCGCACGTTTCCTTAAAAATGGCAGAAAGGCGGCCAAATTGTGGCAAACCCAAATCTGACTCGTTTGATCCTCGCTGAGTCCTTGTCCACTCAAATGTGAACAACCAATAATCCGCTTCCATGTCGCTTTGCTTTGTACCAACCATATAATCATAGAACACCATCGAACATTACATCATCGATCGTCTCCCGGAATTCCCTCAACCCATTCAAATCCCTCCAATATTCCCCAATGGCCTGTGCCGCTCCTCCTCCTCCTACATCTCTTTGATGTCTCACTGCCACACGCTCGAGATTTGATCACGAGGAGAAACTTGAGCTTCTCGACACGGCCAGCTGTCTAACCCCCTTGTGGTAACCCTACGCTCGGAAACCCTACGCTCGGAGACAATTCAACGATTCGAAGCAATATGAATGGTTCGCCCGCTCAGTCTGTGCTTGAGCTGTCTGACGCGTCGCTGACAGCTCCATTTCCCAACGTCTTCTCTCGAATGTATAACGGGGGTCTTCTTGAGCGAGGAATTAGAGATCGAGCGCATGACGCGGCTAATGAAAACTCTTCCTCTCACAAGCCACGCCACGAGGACAGCAGAGAAATTTGGTGTGATATAATACAGCATGTTCACAGATCGAACGTCCTACCGATTCTCTCAAGACCTGGAACGTACGATGCAAGAGCTCGATGAAATAAAAGGGGCGGGCTTCAACAAGAGAATGACGTTCTGCATTAGGAAGGGTATGCACTTTTACAATTTTGCCTGTCGTATTGATGAGCTTACAGGGACTGCGAAATCATCCTCTACCTCACCTCCCAACTGCTCAGGCTCTCACCTCATTTGCAAAGCCCCCCCTCTGTATACCACCGTGAAGCGGCGTTCATCTCAGTATCTTCCAATGACACCAGGAAACGACGAACGTGGGGTACGGAGATTCATCGGAGAACACTCTTCTGTGTCATGCGGTTCGAATTCTGCTGGCAGTTCATCAAGGGTATTAGGATTAGAATTCGAGAGCGTTGGAGCAAGAGGCTGAAACACTGATTTGGATTCCAACAGAGGACATATAGGATTCGGGAGACAGTGTAGGGGAGCGCAAGGGGAATCATTTGACAATTAACTTTAAATTACCGCTCCGGGACGGCAGGTTAGGACCGATATTAAACCGGAAGATCCTTGATAAGATCCACATGTACGCGCGATTTATGGCACGTGATGTGTCGCGACTCGCGATCGAGCTGGAATGGATGCACGAACGCTGAAAGAAGACGGTGAAACCACACAGAATACCTTCTATACATGGTAGATGGACGGGTCGTCCCTGCCGGCGGCTACTACCTGTCTGTGCCATCTACACGAAGCCAGCTCCTAGCTACCGCTAACACAATGAACCTCGCCTACCGATTTTGTAAGAAACAGCGGGGACTCGAAACAAACTGATTGACTAGTGGCAGGGTCTGTGATGTGCAAAGCAGGAAGCAGTTCATGCACAATGCACGGGATGCAGCCTCATGCAGGATAGCCAGGCTGAATGATAATTCAAGGACTCAGACTATTGTTCAATGGGCTTGCAGAATTCCTATTGGCTGGGGAAAATGCTATCGATCGGAAAGTGTTCCCCAAGTCCTTAACATTCTAGACAAAATTTGGAGTCAATTTCCACTCAACCGCCCTAGCTTTGTCTATGATGGTGCCTGTGATCTCCTTTGACACATATTGTTACTCAGCACCCACAGAGTCCCTGGCTGACTTCAACTAAATTCATTGCTGATGCCTGGCATTACTATACTTTTCTGATCTGAAGTTCGTCAAAGTGGTAAATTCACTTGCTAGGTAGGACATCGACTATGTTTTTGTCTGCATCGATTCTGCCAACTTGTTCAATTTGAATTATCCACATGGGGCATTATAGAACTCACAGCATCAGATCGGCCTGCAGCTCCACTTAAACGTAGATTCACTGTTAAGCTTCTACATTGCTTAAGTGAGGAAACTGCTCGATGATAACACTTACCACATCTTCTGTCAGAGTCAACTCGTGGCTAAAGTTGATGTTTGCTAGATTAATACAGCCATCGAGCGTATAATATCGACTTCCGTGTCGCTGAGACGGTGATTCATGAAGCCCTTCCCAAGTTCCTTTGTTATCCCACATCTTTTTGACCTCGTCCGGTCTCTGCTCGACACGTCAACTTGTTTCAGATAGAGCTCCTAGTATAACTTCCAGGAAGGGGAGGGATAAGCATCTTTGACTGGTAGGCTTCTATATCGCTGAGGTGGTGAAGTCGCTCCGTGTTTTCATTTCGCTTTTTGCAAGTCGGCGTAACGGTGATGATACAGTAAGAACAACCGTGGGACAATTTGAACCCAACGCGGAATGCTTAAATTGATGCTCAGTCCATCAACAGTCCATCGAGTCTCAAGTGCATTCTGCTCTATCATCTTTCCACCACTCGTCGAGCATCTTCACCCTTTCAACTACTACGCCAGCCAGCGTTGGATTGAGATGGATAGCGATGGCCGGGCGCCGAGGTACTTCTGGCTGGAACCTTTATCGTGATCGGGAATCAGTCTGGGAGAGACTAAGTTAACCTTTCGCAATGGAAGATTCCATCATCTTGGGACCATGCCGGTACGTTTATTTCGGTGTTGACGGCAGTCTCAGCACCTTATGGGTGAGTGCAGTGCACTGTCTTGTCAATATTCAAACATTTGACAGCCAGTTGAATGACAGGTTCCATACCTGATAATCACTAAGATTCAACGGTGAATAACGCCATCGTACTTGCACATGTTCTTTGACCTATGCCTATGAGCGCTTAGTGCTTCCAAGACGATATCGCTATTCAGTGCACGATTTGGCGGAATTATTTCCATACTTACTGCCACTACTAGTTGATAAGTACGTCGGCTTCTACTTCACACGCCACAACAATTTGTACAGCTTCAAGCCCTCAGTAAAAGATAAACAAGTACAGAGCGTGTCTTGACATACTGAGTCGTAATAATATAGCGTCCTTGGTGCCAAAGTCAGAGGGAACGCACGAGTCAAACCCATCCAACCCTTGGATGGCGCATCGATTAATGATCGCTTTGGATATCAATGATTGGATGTAAAAGGCCAGCGTGGTCGAACCAAACTTCGGGCTTTCACGGCGGCTAACATCTTAACACGGGACAGATATCTCCGTTCCATCTTCGGACCATGCCGTCTTCCTTCTCCGAAGATCGACATATTTCTGAAGACACTATGGACAATGGTCGGATGCGAGGATTCGGCTCGAGAAAGCAATGCATTCCGAGTGTAGTTTCAATAAATTAGACTCTTTAATATCTTTCAATATCTCAAATCCTATTACTTAGTGTTCTCAAACAATAATGCCAGTGTCACAAGATCAATAGAAGGGAGCTATTGACAGATATCAAATGTCAGCTCTCCTTCAAGAAGCACTGAGAATCGTCAGAGGTTGCAGCACTGGCATTCAATTTTACTCTAGAGGTCAACTGGAGGTCGTACACATTGTGAAAACAAATAACACGGTGGTTTGTTGGTTTGGCCTGGATGTCGTTCACATCTAGAAAGGCAACTTTGAGGCGGAAGTACGAGTGCTTCAGTTCTTCGATTCCGGTAAATTGTCGAAGCGCACGGCTAACTATGTTCCTGACATATGACAGACAGCAGGAATTGAAGATGGGACATCCTCATGACCAAGGCTCTATGTCTGTCATTCAAGTCGGGATCTCAGCATTAGGTCCATGACGACTCCAAATGGCATTCATAAACCAAGGCATCAGACTTTCTTCAAATGTTCTATCGAGCTGTTCTGATGCTTTTAAACTTCGAACCAGGCGAGATCTGTCGCGGCAGTAATTGCTAGTTTGTCCTTTCTCCCTTTCTGAGGCTTTATTTCTCATCTCTTTGCTGGAGATATGTATGGCTTGTTGAGAACTCCGAGTCGCAATCAATGCATGTAAGTTCCTAATCTCATCGCTACCTGTCCGTGGATTTTATGTACATCGTTGTTGAATCAATCGCGGACTACAGCTGTTATAATTTCTGCAGATTAAGTACCTTGAAGGTTTTGTTACCTGCTACTCGGACCGGAAAACATTTAAACTTGTCGTACTTAGAAGTTCAACGGCGCTAAACCGCGCCTTTCCGAGTCCAAGTTATACATCTTCCATTCCATGGTAGAGTGGCTAGCGCCAGTGCACTGTCTTGGTTCTGATTAAATAATTTCACCGCAGAGCATGTGTTCTACACATATAAGACAAGCTTCCTCTGGTCAAGACCGCACCCCGCTTTCAAGCCAGGTATCCTCAGTATACCATTTTCTTCTCTTTGCAAATGCGTGTTGGCTGAATGCGACATAGGCTAGGCTATAAACCAAGCTCTAACAAAGACTAAATTCCGAGTCTTACATGTATGTTTGATTGGATTGCCTGTCCTGTTGATTAAATGCAGTATAGTCGTCATGGTCTGGGTCTCTAATCTCTCAAATGCTACCATTATTGTTCAAATCAGCGCCTATAACAATGGGCTCAGCGGCCCTGGTGCTCAATATTCGATTGACCCCGTCATCTCTGCAGGAGACACTGGAGTTTTGATTCAACATGAAAGCTGGGAACAGAACCTCTGGAATAGGGATGGCACTGAGACACTTACAGCCGTCGTTGGAGGAACGACCCTGAGCTTCGATGTTGTGCAGGATGACCATGTCACTTTTTATCTTGATACGTATGAGATTTCCACCTCCACAACCACCACATTTTAAATGATGGATTACCATTCCATACACGTTTCCCATAGGTTTTGTGTACCAATTGATGCCTTGTTGTGCACTTTAGGCTGCCCCCTGTGATTATCTAAATCTCTGCTTCTTACTTGCAACTTACTTGGCCGTGTTAATTCTGAGTGGTTGGAATGTTGTCAGCAATGGTAGTATGAAGTCAAAGCATGGACATGACTGAGTGTCACTTTCTTGTTCAGCTTTGAACACTTTGCAGGTTGCTGAATATCAGTTGGAGTGGATAGTGCACGTTTATGTGGAGTTGAAGGCCCTGGTTCCTCTCAATAAGGCTTCAGCGCAGGTGGAGCCAGACTGGCAGGGAAATTCTCTTTGTCTGACTCTGTATCCTCACTGACTGGTGTTTGTTCAATACTAGACCATTTGTCCTCCTGTTCATCAAAAGCTTCACATAAGCCAGCTACACTGACTTCGGTTTTGTATAGCTTGGTGTTCCTTGCAAAAACCAAGGCCATACCCCAAAGGCAACATTTCCCCTTTCATGAAGATTCATATCCAACTCATCTGAAACCATAGTATCAACAACTCCAAGAAACAGAATAAATACCGCACCTTCATCCCATTGTACAACTTGTACACCATCATTCTCTGTTCCGTCACCCTCAAACCATGTCCTGCAACATCTTGCTATTGAGGTCTGACTTGATATCCCTCAAGTCTTTTGATGGAATTGGTGCCTTCTCGGGCCAGTTTAGTAGTTTAACTTTGTTTTTGTATGCAAAATCTGCAAAATTCTTCCATGGGAAGGTCTTCAGCATTTTGAAATCAGGCATTTCGGAGTGAATTTGTTCTGTAAAATCCTTGAGGAGAGCTAGAGGGACCAAAAAACAACTCACCTAAGTCATGTAAAAGATGGGTAATCAATTTGGAGCGATCCACATCATGTGTAACTGTCTTGTTGGTTTGAATCAGCATCAGCTTTGATTTGTATGACATGGTGGCAGTATCTTCTCCTCAAGCTTTTCTTGCTTCAACACTGTTACTTGGTTAAATAAGAATAATAGAACAAGAAACATACACCAAATCAGCTTTGTACTCTTGCATTGTTCGCCTAATGTTTCTATCCCCCATTTTTTGTTCGAAAGGTCCACCAGGTCCCCACATCATGCTCGCAGTACTGCCATTAGAGTCACACTCAGTACTGATAAAATATCCAAAGATGACTAGGCCATAGAGATGCCACCACTGTTCAGCCTATTTTCATGATTTAAGTCTGAGCTCAATGGAATAAAAAATACTTACCTGTTGAATGAACTCATCAGATGCTTTCCTAGCAACCCCATGCAGGCTTTTGTCCTTGATATTCTCAACTGCATTGGAAGTCTTGTTGATGAACCATTCAAGTTCCTTGGCAAACTCCTCTCTCAGCTTGCTTTGATCACTACAGGCTGTTAACTTCTCAAGACGTTCATTGTAAAGTTTGGAGAGTTGTTTAACATAGTCACAGTTTGTGACTTGTCAAAGCATTTAGTAGGGCAAAGTAAATTGAAGGAATCAACTCACTGTTGTCAGGTTTGGGATGATGCACTGATTCATATCTTTGAAAAGCATTCCAAACTGAGATATTATGATGCTTTGTTGTTTGCTTGCCAACAACTTGATAGAGCTTATGGAGAGGCACATGCCACTCCATGGAAAGCTCCAGCAACTTTGCCTCATATTCCTCCCTAAGGGCAAGGGCAAGATGCCTTGTTTCTTTATCAATGGGTCCAAATCGAAATTTGGGACTTGTCTGTCGGTCCTCATTGTCTTCATCATCATCTAGGTTTTCAACATCACCTTTGCCACATTGTCTACCTGTAGGGCTGCGTTTTATAGGTGTTGGTTGTTCTTGGGGACTTGCCTCAAAGTCATCATTATCGTATTGATCATCTTGCATGCTGGGAGATGTCTCAGGACGGGTTTCTCTTTGGTTGCAAAAATAGATCTTTATCACAATGGAATGGATTGAGAAGATTCTGCTGGGGAGTTGAGAGAGGTTCCAGTGCCCTGATTCCGGTTTCATGATCAGAAGGATGATCAGAAGCTTGTTGGTCTGTATCTGGCTCTTTCTCAAATGTTTTATTGTCATGTCACTGAAAATCAACCTGCAAGTCTAACAGCTGACTATGAAGGTGTGATTGAAGAGGATTTAATGGGAGTATTGAAGGCTTGGTGATACACCAGTTTTGTGGCTAAGCTTATAAACTGGCAATGTTACCACCATAAGTTTGACTAGAGAGTCGAGATGTGTCTATTAACTCGTCTATAGTCTGGTGTTACTTATAGACTTACTGACTGAGTACACATCTAAACTTGGAAACTCATTTGCGGTTGTCTTTGCTTGAGACTAGACTGTATAACTGAGTTCAGTTATACTTAAACAAAGCTAGTATAGTGAATTAGTGTCATTGATGATCCTAGATGAGTTGAACTTAGGAATTCATGTCTAGTACTAAGAACTGTACTACGGCTATGATTTGCGATGATCATGTGATTGAGTCTAGGGGAAGGGAGGAAAAGAAAATTGAAAGGTGTGCTCTAGACTACCAGAAACACCTGATCCAGCATCACATTTGTCAGCATCTAAAAAGTACAGTTTGTACTACTAGAAGCACATCAGGAGGAGTAGCTCCTATCTTTCTGTTTGGAAATGACTCTTCGAAAAAGAAAGACAACTCTAGCAAAGTGAAAAGATTAAAGAGTAGCTGTGGCTCAGGAGAAAACCACTCAGAGAAATCTAGAAGACTCATTACATCACAAACAGGCAGTAGGAACATCTAATCAGCATTGTGCTCAAGAGGTAACCATACCTCCACCACCACCATCACCTACACCATTGTTGAGAGACAAAAATCCAAGCAAACCTAACTCTAGAGGGTCATCACCTTCTGTTTTCGAACCATCTCCATTACCATATGAATTCCATTTCAGAGAAGAGCTTCCAGAGGAACTTAGACAAAAGTTACTCAAGGGACAATGCATATTAGGTTTGAACTCGTGACGTCTGAGAAGACATTCAGAATCGCACTCAGCAAAACAAAAATCAGTTGATTTACAATCACTTTTGAATTTTTATTTGTTACAAAAAGCAAAGATGTCTACAAAGCAAATGCTGTTGCCTGATTCCAAGGATGCTCCAAAGGTGTTCAATGGGAGAAGTCTGGATTTGCTTCTGAGATTTATTGATGCAGTTGAACAACTGTTCAGAACTTGTTCTGTCACAGACAAGAAACAGCAAAAGGAATATCTAGTTAGATATGCAACACCTACCGTTGAAGACGAATGGTGAGGACTAGAAACATTTGCTGATGAGTTCTCTTTTGAGGACTTCAAGGACGAGATTTTGGATAGTTATTTGGAGACTAGAGACTGTAGTATGGGAGCTTTTCAGAAGCTGCAAGGATTGTGTTCGAGATATAGAGGAATTGGAGTTAGTGAAGGTGTGAGAGTTATGGATTTTATTAGAGGATATCAAGCTGCAGGGATGCAGTTGAGAAAAGAAAACAAGATGACAAGTTGAGAGCTAGTTCAAGAGTTTTTGTCAACTCTAGAACTGAGTTATCAAGAAGCGATTACAGTTAGGTTGGGTAGCATGAAGCAGATCAAAGACGCACTTGATGCTCAGAAGTTGTGTCTAGATCAGTTAGAGAGCAGGGCTCAGAACACTCCTAATAATGCTCCAGCCACTCAAGCCAAGACCACTAGATATAAAAGACAAACAATTGAATATGAGATTGAGGATGTATTGGATGAAGCAAAGGTGATTGCGACAAAAGTGCAGAACAATGGAGGAACTTATAGTTCCAGAGCTCATTTGGCACAAACTTGCGATAGGCCTGTGAAGCAAGAAATGAATAGTGAAGCTGTATGGTGCAATAGGCTTAGACACCACCTTTTTTGTACAAGTGCAAAATCGGCTGCAAAAATTTGAAATCCTAGAATCGTGGACAAAACCAATTGCCAGTAGTCAAAAAACCATGAGAATATAGGCATGTAACAATATACACTATACAAATCCGCTATGAAAATGTACATACTTGCTATAGAACGAGTAAAGTTCACTGCAGGCTTGCTGCGGTGGATGTCTGATTGATCTGGAAATGGGAACACTGCATGGTTCGGTGGATGGAACCATACAGAGGTGGTTTGGGAGCAAAGGAAGCACAGAAGCAGGTCAAAATGTTCAGTTCTCGCCACTACAGGTCACACAGATGAGTACCAGAGACTGTAGCACAGCTGTTTGATGTTGCCTAGTACTGCACGTGATCTGCGCAAAATCAGCCTGGTTGCAAAATTTTTATCTTGCTCATTTTTTATTATTTCAACTATCCCTCTAGGGAATATGTAGCTACCATTGAATGGATCATTTTGGCTAGACAGATAAGAAAACAGCTCAAAATTGGGTGACCTAAAATGGTTGTACAAAAAAGGTGGTGACTAAGCCTATTGCACCATAGAAGAGATGTTAGCTGCATTGAAAGATCAGATGGTATTAGCAGAGAAGAGAGAGACTGCTAGAAAAGAAGAAAAGAAGACTTGGACTTCACAAATGCTTAAGGCGAATCAAGACATGATGTCTAGACTTACTGGAACTTTAGAACAAAGTAGGATTCAGCTGTTAAAATGAGATGAGCAGCTGCATGTGCCAAGACCGGCCCCTGCTCATTCAACAGGATGATTCCAAAAGGAAATTGATTCTATTGTGGAGAAGTTGGGCACATGCAGGATGATTGTGAGCATAGAAAAAGACATATCTGACTAGGTTGGATTGTGATCGAAAATGGGAAGTTTAGACTCCTGGAAGGACACAAGTTGCCATATGTACCAGGCAATGGTCCTAGAATTCTGACAGTTAGGATCGAAGAGTATTGGGGTTCTCTAGACAAGCGACAAGCTGAGGCCAATGTACTTGAGATTTATGAGTTCATGCAAGACTTGAAACCTGAGCCTGCAACAACTCAATCATTCAATTTCAGAATAGCACCAGTAAAAGAAACTGCACCGTCAAATCCAAAAGCTGATTTGGCTAGTTTGATCACTCAGGCTGGCATCACTTGAGAAGATTCGCAGAGTTTGGTTCAAACTAGATGGACAAGAAAATTCCTCTGGTAACAACCAAAATTTCTAGATAACTCGAGGAAGGGTCACTCTGATTTATCTAAGTCCAGGGAGAATCAGGTACCAAAGGGCCTGGAGAGTGAAACTAGAACTGGTGGATTGCAATCAGGAAAACAAGGAAATATAGATAGGAATGTTAGAAGTCAAAGGAATTCAGAAAACACTAGAAGAAGTACCAGATGAACAAGTTCCAGAATGGAGAAGAAACACATTGAGGGCAAAAGCTCGACAACTGCAAGAACAAAATGAGCAAGAGTTGCCATTTATGGATGTACCCACAGTAACAGGTACCTCAGCTCAAGATGTACAATATGACAGAGATTGTCGCATACATTTCCAGGAGCCACAAGGAAATGAAAATGAGACTAGAAGTGAACTGAACTTCAGAAGGCAAGTGCCAGTTGAAGGGAGGACCTTGGTTAACAAAGTAGCCGAGAATGTGCTTAAACAACCAGTTACAATTAGTCTAGAAGAGTTAGCAGGGATTTCACTGGCTTTCCAAGAGACTATTCAAAGTGATTTCACTTGAAGAAGATTACCTCAGAAAGAGATATTCGATGTTAACCTGGCTTGAGAGTTGGGTGATGACATGTATCTCTCAGATTCTGATAGTGAAGATCTCACTGTCAAGTCTAGTGAAATTCACAAGTACTGAGAATTTCCAGCTCCTGTTGTTTCTGTGAATGTAGTGGCAGACAATGGTCTTCTGATTGGTGCTCTAGTTGTATTGGACCCGTTCACTCAACTACTAGAAGCATTGCTGCCAGAAGAACGAGGGAAAGTGATTGTATTAAAAGACTCTGAGGCCTTGCAAGTGTTGTGGCTGATTATAAATGGACATTTGAAACGAGAGTGTATAAATGATATGGGTTCACAGATTGTTGTGATGGCAAAAGCTGTAGCTGTTCAACTAGGAGTAGCTTGGAACCCAGATTTCAGGATTAAGATGCAAAGTGCAAATGGACAGGTAGAACTTAGCGAAGGTCTTGCTAGAAATGTTTCGTTTCAACTAGGAGAAGTCACAGTGTACCTGCAGGTACATGTGATTAATAATCCTGCATATGAAGTACTTCTAGGACAACTGTTCAACGTTCTAATGAAAACTGTATCAGAAACATTGCCTGATGGAGGCATGTTTAATTACGGTTATAGATCTGAATACAGGAAAAAGATCGACTATTCCTACATTTGAGAGAGGCAAGGGCCTGGATGTCAAGGCTCAAACCTCTGAGGGTTTTTGCTGATCGATGAGTTGGTAACAGACCAAGGAGAGTTAGCATTAATCCTTGAGTCAGATAAGGATGGAAAACTGATAGTTGTGGGATACAAGTCCCCAGAAGAAAATAAAAATAATTTTACAAGTGAAGAAGTTATTTCAACATATTTGTTGGCTAGTCTAGAAATGATTTCTTACACAGATCAAGAATTGCATACTCTAGAAGTGCATTTGAGTGAAGTAGTGGGAAAACCGAAATCAGAGAAATTAGATGTGTTACATCTAGCAATGAAATCAATACAAAATGAGGCTAAACAGAAGTCTCAAGAAGCAGGAAAGTTGAAAGACTCAACTAGTAATGAAATTCTTATTCCTAGAAAGGAAGATGTTTTGAGTTATCTAGTCGAGCAGAATAAGTTCAAAGATGGTAAAGTAGTTGGTTCAGACATCTCTAGAGAAAGACAACTCGCAGATGTAGCCTGGAAAACTGAAGTTGTCTTTGCGGGAAAGAAATATAAACCTGTAGATCAGAAAGTAAAGCCGATTCTAGGATTGACTCTAAAAAAGTTCAGAATAGAGAGGAATATTACCAGAGATCCTCTAGAAGGAATGCCACATTTAAATCCTAATTCACTGGTGAAAAGGAACCTCACGGTGTGAGGTGGGCTGACTGCGCTGGAATGGAAGTGCTTGAAATGGGCTGATGCTAACACCAACTCACACTAACACACACACACACACACACACACACACACTGCAAGCACTAAATCCAACACCCAAACACCTCTTTAGGGTATTCCTTTTGAGTTTGGAGACTAGAGAAATGAACTACTAAAACTTGAAACTTCTATAAAAAGTCTCGAAGTCCCACGGGGCGTTAACTACTGACTAAGCGAAGTTCTCCTGACTACAGAAGACTCTCCCAATCACAAGCTATCTACAGGTGACTTGAAACAAGCCAACACGAGCGGGGCTACTTGATTAAGCAGCAAGTGCAGTTTCCCTATAAGGTACTTCTAGAAGGAGAAGGTTTCCTTGAGGTACTGATCTCAGAGACGAGAGAGGATTGGTTTAGACGGTTCCGCTGTAGGTACTGAGTCTAGGGACGAGTTACTAAGAACTCCACGGGCGACTTTTATTTAACTGTGTTCCCTTAAGGTACTTAGAGTTTTTATAGTCTGAAGCGCAATGTATTCTCTACTGGGTCTCTATGTTCTACTGTATCCTAGCTAGCTACTGCCTTTTTATACAGGTCCGCTGAGTCTAATTTTAACTACTTTCAACTACTAGTACAAACAATTGCTCAGCGGTGAGTCAGCTG
>QLOY01009956.1:0-11061 GCA_003313965.1 Megacollybia marginata
GGCTGCTAAAAGGCACTATTGAGCACTTCTAAGTACTTTAAAGTGGCTCCACTGTTGACTAGAGTAATGCTGCAAAAGGGCAGCTTGTTTTGAGAAGTATCAGTGCTCATTCAGAATCACTTAAAATGAGCAGTTTTTCTGCTTGCCTTTATTTGAGAACAATTTTTGCTCTTTTTCACAAGATGAGTAAAAAAACTGCTCACTCCCCCATTTGAGCAAAAGTATTGCTCATCCTTGTTTTACTTGAAATGAGCAGTTTTTTTACTCGAGTGCCTCAGATGAGCAACATTTCTACTTTAAACAAGTAACCTGACTTCCCACAGTGCTTAGTGTAAGTGCCGCAGAGAGATCCCGTCATTATAAACGGCTCCGCATCCTGAACGATCTCTCTAGCCTCCGATGATATTTGAATTGACGATATAATGCCATCTGGCGAGTCTTCATTGTAAAACACGACAACGCCAACCAGATCCGAAGCAAAGCCATTCGCCGTAGCTTGACGTCGTCCTTTTTCCCATATGGCCTTATAGATCGGGCGATCCGTCAACTCTCGAAACACAACTATGTCATTGATCTGCATTATTCCTTCGGGATATTCGTCTGCTTTGTTGGCACCCGAAAATATCTCGAAAAAGGTATTCAGATCGGGTGGTTCGATGCCTACTAGCACCCAAGCTTCGAACGATGGAGTGACGGGGGGAAGAGGCTTTCTGATGAGATCGAGTGTGAGGATGAGGTAGGCCTGGAGGTATAACCAGAACATCGGGTTCTCTGAGAACTTGTTCACAATGTGGGTTAGACTGATGCCTTCACTAGCGGATGGTTGACATATTTGTTTATGCATCGACCTGTGATGCGTAAATGGTGTTGCGGGAAGCCACGGATGAAAAACATACCAGTCACTCTTCTGGCACTTGAGAATCAGGGAAGCTAAGCAAGCGAACGATGTAGCATAAATGGTGAAGTTACCTCTTTGGAGCAGTACCAGGCGGTTTTACACTAAAATCGACTCAGCAAGTCACCCACACGCCAACTTCTGCATACCTGACTGCATTTTTGCAACATACTAGATTCCTGCTTACATGCCGAACACAATCTGGTTGGGTGAAGTTTGTGTCCTTTCAGTAACTCGACTGTTTCCTTAACCTCTCGACGGTTCATCTTCGCGATCTTCGGGTCTTTGGATTCGACGATGAACATACTTTCCTGCGGTAGTGGAGGCATTGTGAGATGGGAAGCAAGCATAAACCACGTTCCACCCCACGCTTTCCAACACATCACCGCACGGTGCCCCGATACATACATTCAAGGTCATACCCTTGGTTTCGAGAATATTACGACATATTATACTTTTGTCATCCATTCTTCACACCCAAAAACAACAGACCCCGTTTCGCCATCTCTACGGAATCTTCCAAATCACGGACATGCTGCATCGTCCAGGTCTCACTGGGGTCAAGGTTGGTACTAAGCTTTCCGCTCTTGACAGCCGTTTCAAATGCCACTTTTCTCGCTGTCAGTGAAGCCATCTTCCGTGGATCGCTATGGCCTGTGAATATCACGATTGCTGAGCGGGGAGGAAGAGCAGCGTGCAGCACTTTGAGATATGTGTTTAACGAATTCAAAAGATCCGCAAGTTTCTCTGGTGAAGGTGGAGCACTTGGTTCTGTCGGTGGTGCGTCCTTTGGTGTAAGCCCTTTGAAGCTCGTAAGCTCGACATGGCCAAAAGAACGAGAAAAACTTACACCCCAGCCCATCGGCCAACCCCACAAACCTGCCAAACACGAAATGATGGCTAGGAAGGACCTCGATCAACTTTTGACAAACCTCTTCATCGTCTCCACAACCAATACTCGTCGTAGCTTTATTCCCATGCATAACACTCGGATTCCCATGGTCCACAACAGCGCATTTAATCGAACCAGGTCCGCCACCGGCCCGTCGATGAGACCTAGCCATCCTCTCAAAAATACTCTCAAAGTCGACTTTGAATTCCCCAAACTCGGAACCAAACTGAAGCTTCTTTTGTAAGAGTTCTATACAGGCCCGTGCGTCTTCTTCGGGGTCGTGTCCGCCTAGTTGGGCTTGGATCTCGCGACCGCACCATTTTTTAGTGAGCCATGCCAATCCAGGTTTGAGAGGTCGTCCGCGGGGGTGGTGAAAGATGAGGGCTGTGTCTATACACAGAGGATGAGAGATTTTTAAGGCTTTTAGATCGGATTCGAGGGAATGGCCTAGGAGGATGGGTGTTACGTGTGGTGGGTCCGAAGAGGGAGTAGTAGAGAAGGGGTTTGGTTGGGGAGGGCTGAGCAGACGGAAGATGTGGGCTTGTGCTTCGGCCAATGTTGTAGTTATAGGAGCGAGATCTGCTTCTGTGATTCCTGACCATCGAGTGAGATAATCTGTAACCGGCTTTGCAGGTTTGACTAGTTGATCGTATACGCGTATGCCTGAATGAAAGTCGACGAGGCATACGCGGGCTAGTTCTTTGCCGTCTGCAGTCATGCACTATGGAATGGTCAATCTGCGTCAGAAGATAAGAGGACTGGGTTCACCATCTCGCAATCAATAGCGTAGATACGCCTTTTCGGTGGTTGCTGCAGACTCAGCAATGAGGGTTTAACCTCCTCAGGTGTCTCAACCCATCCTACACCTCCATCCGGTTTTTCGAACACATCTGCCAAATACGACGGAATAGGATACTCATTCTCAATCATTTGTTCAAGAGTGAGGAGGTACTGCGAAGGATCAGATTTTGTGTGTTTTCGAGAAGCTATTTAGGATGTTAGCACTTTGTAGCAGGGTAAAGACGCAAACGAACAGGCCTCTTTGAGTTCCATTTGTCTTTTCTTCTCAGCGCCCGTAACAGGACCACTGAAAAATGTGCCAAAGACACTGTGCATCCTCGACTGATCTCCTGGAGCACGCGTTGGACAGGCATGACTGAATGTGGAGGCGATAAAGGGAACGCCTTGCGGACCTTAGGCAAATGTAAGACGCAACACAACTTCACTTAGACTGACCGCACCTGCATCCGCGTTACGCACAGGAAGAGGAATAGGAATAGGTAAATTCGGATTAGACGTTGCAGAAGTTGGAACAGGAGGTAACGAGAGAATTTCACGAGT
This sequence comes from Megacollybia marginata, assembly GCA_003313965.1. Lineage (NCBI taxonomy): Eukaryota > Fungi > Basidiomycota > Agaricomycetes > Agaricales > Porotheleaceae > Megacollybia > Megacollybia marginata. The sequence goes on from QLOY01009956.1 coordinate 3,129, forward strand.
CAGGCCTGGGATGAGGAGTGTCAGGATTGTTGGAATTTCGGATGCATTCTAAGACGACATTGAAAAATTTCAAGAAATCAAAATAAAATAAAACTTACCTCGACCTTGAGCCAATTTGGAGGCGGCGCATCTGCAAGAATATGCAGAACGAGATCACGGATTTCCTGCAATTGTCAGATCGTCTTCTCCATCGAGGCGAATACCAACATCGATTCCAATCGCTCTATGACGCTTCACAATCTCAGAATTGCAATACATAAATTTTGGAGCTGTAGACTTGGAGAGAGGAAATTCAGCTGGAATGGGAGAAGATGAGAAGCATACTTACATCTAACCGAGCCTCAGCCTTCTTCATAGCTTTCTTAGACTTTCGTTTTTCAACTTTGGTCCAAGTACCCTCAGAATCGTTGTCCAGCATGGCTAAATTGTCCAGTGGCTTAGCGTGTCCGGGTGCAAAGGGATTCTTGGGTGGACTAGAAGAAACCTTGGGTTTCTTCGCATGGTGTTGAAGCGGAGAGGTTGGCGTTCGTTTCATCAAATCAAAAAGGAAGGACTTGGACTGAACGAGAGTAGGGAATTTGGATCTCGATGAGCACGTGTCACGCAAGTTATTTTATCCTCTTCCAACCATATTTATTGTATAAGATAAGAAAATCAAAGGATCGAGTACTGAAAACCTTTCGTACTAATAATCCTCGTTCACCCTTGAAGAGCCTGCTGTTGTGCTACAAATGTTGTCGATGAAGCTGGGCACCCTCGGCCAGGACCATTAAAGTTCTGGAGGGTTATGATACTAGCTTCAATACGAGCTGACTGAGATGCCGCTGAGTTGTCGGTGGGGAACGTAACCTTGACCGTTGGGTTGTTAGTAGCAAATCCTGCGGCGACGTTGGCACTCAAATCCTGTTATATCCAATCAATGATGCGAAACAGTCTTGGATGGAATATTTACCTGAATAAAAGTGTTACGATCCGGAGGGCATTGGCAAGGGACCTTGATTGGTTGACCATTGGCCCCGTTGATGCCATCGCAGTTTCCTGTACCGTCTGGGTTGACACCTGCGGTGACACCGAATTCTGGAACCAAACTTGGGTCGACGCCGCCGCTTGTCGATACGGCAGATGAAGTGGCAACAGCTGCAGACGATGTGGTCGTGGTTGTGGCTGCGGACGATGACGCCGGTGCTGCAGCAGGAGGAGCCGGAGTCCCGTTCTGAATGGCCTGTTGCTGTGCGACAAAGGTCGTGGATGAAGCAGGACACCCTTGACCAGGACCATTAAGATTCTGAAGGGTTATGATACAAGCTTCAATACGAGCCAATTGAGAAGCCGTCGAGTTATCAGTTGGGAATGAGAGTTTGACGGTAGGGTTGTTAGTAGCAAATCCTGCTGCAACGTTGGCGCTCAAGTCCTTGTATACCCCATCAGCAATAAAGAAATTTCTCCACTGAATTACTGACCTGAATAAAAGTGTTACGATCCGGAGGGCATTGGCAAGGGATCTTGATTGGTTGACCATTGGCCCCGTTAATGCCATCGCAATTTCCTGTACCGTCTGGGTTGACACCTGCGGTGACACCGAATTCTGGAACCAAACTTGGGTCTACGCCGCCGCTTGTCGATACGGCAGATGAAGTGACAACAGCTGCAGACGATGTGGTCGTGGTCGCGACTGCGGACGATGACGCTGGTGCAGCAGCAGCAGGAGCCGGAGTCCCGTTCTGAATGGCCTGTTGCTGTGCGACAAAGGTCGTGGATGAAGCAGGACACCCTTGACCAGGACCATTAAGATTCTGAAGGGTTATAATGCAAGCTTCAATTCGAGCCAACTGAGAAGCCGTCGAGTTGTCAGTTGGGAACGAGAGTTTGACAGTGGGGTTATTAATAGCAAATCCTGCTGCAACGTTGGCGCTCAAATCCTTGTATACCCCATCAGCAATAAAGAAATTTCTTCACTGAATTACTGACCTGAATAAAAGTGTTACGATCCGGAGGGCATTGGCAAGGGATCTTGATTGGTTGACCATTGGCCCCGTTAATGCCATCACAGTTGCCCGTACCATCCGGGTTGACACCTGCGGTGACACCAAAATCTGGAACCAGACTTGGATCAACGCCGCTGCGACGCATAGGGCGGGCAGAAACAGAGGCGACAAAAATGACAGCGACCAAGGGGATGAATCTCATTATGTTGATAGAACTGAAGCTTGGAAATAAAATGAATGAATGTGGGCCTGCGTCAAGCGAAGCAATAAGCGACTCAGTCGGGGGACAAATGGAAGATGATGGAAGGAAAGAAAATTTTGGAGTGTTAGTTTGTTTTGAGCCCTTTATAGCAAGACGACATATCCATTTGGTATCGATGTTTGGTGTCGATGATGCATGATGCATGATGAATTTTACGGTATATCTCCATTCTGTTGTCGTTGATTCAATGAAGAGGCTTGGAAATACAGCATGTGGCTTGACCTGCCTAGACTTGGTTCAGTGATCATGCACTATGGTAACGGACGCGCCTAGTTACTGCATCATCTCTTACGTTTCACGAGCGTAAACCCCTCGTCGTCAACCTCGGGCTCGTTCTTCGAGCTTCGATCGATGAGTTCTGGTGTTTCATCGACACTCATTTCATCCAAACCCTCGTCTTCCCAACCATCTTCATCATCCTCATCATCTTCCGGTGTTTGATACTCTGCGACCGTCTTCTTCCCTTTGATTTTCTCAGCCTTGTCCTCGAATTGCATCACCAAATCTTCCTTTCCACTCCGCGTTTCTTCCCAAAGCTTGATAATGTCCACAGCAACCTGCTCCCCGCTTCCATCTTCCACATTTGCATCAAATTCATCTGCCATGATCTGCAGTATCATCTCCTCAATGTACTGATCATCTGGTGGCGGTACCGTCCCTTCAAACGCGTCGACGATCACAGACGCCATCCATGTCCGTTTCTCACTGCCTTCTGGCCCGCCCCATCCATCTTGTACTGCTACTCGTAGTGTTTCCCACGTAGCCAGTCGAGCGATAACTCCACGAGCAAAAAGAACTGACGTTGAGGCTGGATTCTCCATTCGAGCGATGAAAATTTCTTGTTGTCCAGCGTGATGTCACATGACTAAGATCTATTTAGGGACCAATATGACTTACTATTGTTGGGCACATGCAAGAAGGTACCGGAGTTTTAATTTGTCACACGAGGTAGGAAGGTACCCCCTGCCAGCCCTTTTTGGAATTGCATTAAACTAGTATCTGATCTTCATGAGAGTGCTGAAACCTCCATCATCCATCCACACAATGCCCCTCCCTGAAACCTGGTTCAGTCCGACTCGGTCATTGTTTGACCCCAAAACAGTCATACAATATAATGTTGACCATTCTACAATTATAACCACTCAGAATCTATACACTGTTGCTGTCCTCTTGCTGTACAGACTCCTCTCTCCAGCGAGGACCTTTAGATCTAATATTTTCTAGGATCTTATCTGTTGGAATCAGTCTGTGATCGTTCCAAGCCTGAAACACAGTTGCAGCACGAATTGACTTGTCTGAAAGGTTGTGGCAGAACTTGCTGACCATACGGCCACTGGTTGAGAAGCTTCGCTCACCAGTAGTTGAGGTCGCTACAGAGGCTTGGTCAGCATAAGACAAAGAGCAGATACAAACTTACCAGGGGCTGATAAAAAATCAATAGCCATTTGCGCAAAGGCAATCTGTGGTGTGACCTAGTCTATTATTTGTTTGGGGGGTGTTGGCTGGTGCCTCACCTGATTATATAATCTTCAAAATTAATATTCAGCCATTGCAGGCCACTATGGATTGTTAGGAATGTTCCTGCCATACATAAACATCAAATGGGTCATCTGAGATCCCAAGTTGACAAGATTGGCATGGTCATTGAGGTACAAGCTGATAGATACTGTCCGAGTTGGTCCTTGTCACAGTGTTGTGACACATTTTGGGATGGCAATTATAACTCATTCTGTACCTTTGTTGGTCTCTACAAGTGTTGTAGGAGACTGATAGATATAATATCATTAGGTCCTAGTTGTTAGTTCATCATAGAGACACTGTTATTCATTCGAAAAGATGATTATATAATCAAGTTGGACACCAGTAAATGAGGTCAGATAATCGACAGACTCAATACACATCACACATCCAAATTTTGTGATCGTGTATTAGTCTGTTTATAAGAGACTAGGTGTGACCTCTGTACTACCATCAATAATGCTTCGCCAGTATGACAGTGGATTCTTGATGTTCTTAACAGTTGGAGAGTAGAGATACTCATTGATAGGGTCATCAGATTCAACAATATCATCATCGTCTCTCATCATATGAGCCCACAGATTCTTAAGAAAGGTAAGCAAACATATATATCAAGCAGTCACAACATACCTCTGAGTTGAAAGACTGAGATGATGATGGCTTCTCTGCCGCATTAGGACTGTAGTGTTTCCATTCTTCCCTCAGCAAGTCAACGACTTGGTCAATCCAGGCTTCTTCCCATTTGTGGTTCTGGAAATACTGGAGCTTGTAGCTGGGATGAAGCACTAGATTTCTTGTTATTAAGTGGACAATGAACACAATAAGACTCACCCACTGCAAGCCGATAGATGATAGAGTCATCAGTCCGCTCATAGTACTTGTTTAGATGCTTGAGAGCAAGCCAAGCACCAGACAGCTGGATGAAAGTTGACCTTGTCTTGAGCACCAGATAGTATGTTTGTAAGCTTGTCAATCTCAGGGATGACTTGATAGATGAGGGGGATGGACTCTTGCTCCATCTTCAATGTAGAGTGGAGGAAAATATCAAGGATGGGATGGAGTTGCTCTAGAATAGCCACTCCGCATCAGAAAGTATATACCTTCGTAAGCGCATAGTTCTATCATTATACCTGGCCATATCACAGATGTCATTATAGATGTCCTTGAGTTCAATGGCCCACCCAATCATTGATGCATGTGTGTTCCAGCAGTTAGCAACTGCACGGATCAACACCAAGGCTTTTGGGAGCCCATGGTCAAGGCAGGCTTGGCAGAAGGCGAGGTGCTTTAGTCCAATTTGCTTATAACAATAGCAAAACCCATTTTACAAATTGCTGTATTGATGGCCCCAGTCGAGACCTGGCTGATCCATTGAGTGCCAACCATGGTTGTAGAACCGTATATTATTTGGTCATTCCATCACTATGGGCCTGCATGATGATATGCATGAGGTGGTTGCGATCACGGTTGATGAGGCTGAGCGAATAATGTTGAGCAGCGAGCCCTTATTTCTATGGTACTGGTCATCTGGTCAACGTTACCAATAAGTAATGGAAGTGGTAGACAGTGTTTGAGGTATAGAGGCAGACACTGCCCCATTGTTTGTGGCATAGAACACCGTGTGAGGGTGTTCCCATGTTACTTGTACTCAACCTTCCAGACAACATCTGTTACTGTTGTGTATGTTGGTCACACAAAGCTATCGATCTATCATGGCAAGATGGGCCAACATTCGACAGTTTCAGCAGTTGCACATTGAGCTGAATATGATACAAATGGCCAGCATACGCCACCAGCAGTCCCGACTGTCTGCTACTTTGTTGTCTGTCTTAGTCACATTGGCCACCAAGAGCCCAATGATGGCAGCATACCATAATAGTGTAGCAGGCCACTGGGCTGTAACCGTAAGAGTGGCCCCTATCTACAGCCTGTAGCATTGTATATTGAAGCACAGACATCAATGACGACAGTACTAACTTTTGACATTTTTGCAATCTAGAACTGTCGTAAGGCCCATTGCAGCCCATTGCAGTAGTCATGCCCTTCTATATATGGCTGGCTGCAAGACCAGTTGCAACCTTGAGACTATCTGTTCTGTAGGTGTGATTTCAGTCATTGTGGATCTAACAAGATTTTCAGTACACCACTGGCCAACCACAAGTTGCACTCTACACCTGTAAGCTCGGCCCCCTGGGATTGCCTTGTAATAATTATAGACTCGAACATTGTTCGCAGCATTCCATTGTTGTTGGTTGCAGCCCTCAGAGGACCATCGTACCAACTGCCATTGAGGTGTCAGCCATAGGTTGAATACACTTCTGCAAAATGCCTACATGTTGGTTCTGGCCCTCTGGAAATCCACTTCCATCGTGGTGGTTCGGGCACTCAGGAGTTCCTCGGTGTCTAGCATCTCAGTAGTAGGGGTCAGCCGTTGTCATTCAATAACACCATTGTCATAAACTCACATGTTACACAAAACTTGCCCCATCGTGTTGGGCCCGGGCCTTCAGGGCCTTCAGGGCCTTCCTGGCATCGGCCACCGCATTAGTGACACTATGGTCATAGGCTGATACTTATCTGAAACATCCTCTATTGTTATAATTCTGGCCATCTGTATCTCGATACATCTGCCGTTTTGGAATCGGCTGACAACAGCATAAGACCATCATCATAGAATTGTACACTTCAGTGAATCAGCTCCATGGTAGTCTCTGGGGCCGTTGCTGGGTTTGACTGACCGTTATCGCCTTAGCCATTGTTTGAAAAGCCCCATTGCCATAGGATCGTCCCCTTTTCTACTTCCCACCAGTGTGGTCGTTCCGGCCCTCAGGACCTCACCAGGGTATAATTGACCATTGTCACGTTGGCTGGTGTTTGAATCATCGGCAGGCACATCTGGTCGAAATACCTCCATTTCTGTGAGTCCAGCCATTGAGAGTCAATTATCCAGTGTGGTCTCAGCCATCAACAGACTACAACCATTGTGGAAGGCTTGCATAGCCCTCCAAGCTTCCTCCATCAGGGTGGTTCCGGCCACCTGACCTTTTTGGGGTACAGTGATTGTGTCAGCCGTCATTTGAACGACGCACTGTCATTGGCTTGGACATCTCTTCTGCATAGATACATTGCTGCGAGTCTGGCCATCAGTATTGCAGTACTATCATGTTGTTGTCTTGGCCATCAATTGGATTAAAACCATTGTGGTCAGCTCATATATCTTTTCTAGGGCCCACCATGATGGTTATGGCCCTCAGGTGTTCGTCAGGCCTTTCACCGTTGCTGTAGTCTCGGCTGTTGACAGAATCAGCTGTATTGTAGTGGTTCCAGCCCTCAAAAGTCTTTTAACTCTAGATGATTGGGTGTCGGCTGTCAATGGAGTACCACCATTGTGATAGGCTTGTACACTTCTGGTTACTCCTCTCTTATGCTGGTTCTGGCCTTCATAAGTTGATCTCGGTACAATATACTGCTGTAGTGTCAGCTGTCTACAGACTAACGCGATTCCCATAGGATTGTACATCTTTCCAGGCAGCCTCTATGGTAGTACTTGTGGCCCTTGCTGGGTCTAATCAGTCACTGTGGTGCAGGCCACTGTTAGAGTAACAGCTCCTTTTTGTTGTTGGGAATCGGCCATTTTCGAATACCGTTGACTTTGATAGGGTCCATTTCGACCTTGCCTTCTGAAACAATTAATCCTAAAAATTCTATCTGTTGTTTTTCGAATTCGCATTTTTCTGGTTTTAAATAAAGTTTGTTGGCGCTGAGGATGGATAAGACTTGATGAACGAGTTTACGGTGCTCGTCTAGGTTGTTGGTGAAGATGAGTATGTCGTCAATGTACACGAGGACCTTCCCAGTATTGATTAGGTCTTGTAAGAGTTCATTCATCATTGTTTGGAATGTGGCGGGTGAATTTGTGAGTCTGAAGAACATCACTAGTGGTTCGAATAGTCCTCGATTGGTGAGAAACACTGCTTTCCATTCATCTCCTTCTTTGATTTGTACATTGTTGTATCCCCATCTCACGTCAAGCTTTGTGAAATACTTGGCTCCTTTTAGTTTGTTTACTAGCTCTTGGATGAGGGGACGAGGATATCGATTTTTGCATCAGGAAAAACTGCTACCTTGGCTTGAGGACTCTAGGCTACCTATATCAGCTTGTGGTACC
>QLOY01009968.1:0-18103 GCA_003313965.1 Megacollybia marginata
AGATCACAGGTTGACTTGAGCAGCCTCAGGTTAACATAGGTCTAAGTCATTTTTTCCAGATGTCTATCCCCTTGTAAGTTTGTGAGATTGGTATAACTACAAAACAATGGACATCAGATCGACTTAAGTGAACCTCTAAGGAGACTGTTAGATAAGACCTAAGTGTTGCAGGTGAGACTCTGGTTAGAAGATCTCAAGGGTCACTGTGCAAAACAATGAAAGAGGGTGTTCATTAGAATGAGTGGAGACTTCACTAAGAAGTACTCAAAATGCCAGAGTTCGAGACTGTGGACTTGGGTGCTGATGTATTAAACAACAGTCTTAAGTGCGCTTAGGAGAATGACTCCTTAGGGTGGGTGGCAGCAAGTGTGGTGGAACTGTTCTGGCTCTAAAGTGGTACTAAGTTCAACGGCAATGAGTGCAGCCTTGAGGATATGAGAGAGGAGGATATACTAAGTTGATGACTCACGCACAAGTTTACTTCTGTGACTGCAGGAACTGTTCTGGCCCTTAGGTGGTACTGAGTTCACTTAACTTCAAGTTGATGATGTCTTAAGTGATAAGGCTGGGACACTCTGTGAGACTAAATGTTCCCCAAGTGGTACTAGTTAAGCTTAGACGCAGCTATTTCTCATACGGTTAGATGCTATGTAGTCTGGTGGTTCAAAATGCAAGGTAGTATTAGTACCTGCAAAATACACGCTGTTCTGTCTTTTTCCTTCATTTCCTCCCAGTTTTATACTCCCTAAATCCTTCTAGATCCTTCTAAAACACCTGACTTGTACATGTATGTGCCATCCTGATTCCTCATCCTTTTGCTGCTGTAGGAGTGCCATGCTGTAGATATGTGTCAAGCTGGTGTTGTAATCTCAGCATGACATGTCAATCTGCCCTTAAGCAATGGAGGAGTACTGCCAATGTCATACATGAATCCCTAAGACAAGCTAGTTAGTAGGCAGTCTTGTTGTGCTCGTTCTGTACACAGTCCTATCAAGTGTTGTATCTCTCTCTAGTCCCTTGCATAATGGTGATGTTATACTGCTGGCATTGTCCCTGATTAGTCACTTCCCTAAGTCAATCTCGCCATCCTAAGACATCCCTGATCTAGCTCTAAGAGAAACGACTTCAATGCTGGAGCCGGCTGGCTTTTGCTTTAAGACTTTCAATATAATGTAGATGATGGTCAAGGTAACAGTGAATGAATTAGATACAATTGACCGAGCTCTAAGCCCAAGCCAATTTGTCTTAACTGTAGTTTGACCATCCACTAGAGTGTTATACTCTGTAAGCGATGCCACATGCCTCTTATGACACAGGGTACCCTCTAACCTGTAGGCTTGTCTCTTAGAGGGTCTTCCTCTTGTTTAGGAGATGCCTGGAATTCGTCTTAGGAGGTGTTTCAAAAGATTTTCAGCCTTGGCCACCTAGCAGTCTTATCAGCGACTGCACCTTACTCTCATCAACAAAACATAGAGCATTTCATGTGCACCATAGAAGAGCTCTCATTGCAGGCTTGGATCTTCCTCCTTCCTACTGGCCCTATGCAGTCCTTACTGATGGCTACTTATGCTGCTGACTTCCAACCTCAAATCTGCCTAAACATCAGACTCCATTTGAAGTTATGATGGGACATAAACTGAACCTCAGCTGCCTACATGTTTGGGGATGTTGTGCTTACCCCATTGAACTGGCTGAGATGAGGGGCAAAGGCAAGAACATGTGGTATGAAGCCATATTTGTCAGCTATGAAGAGAACCACATCAGTTGGGGCTGTGTCAATCTCAATGCCAAATGCCATTTTACCAATGATGTTGTTGTCTTTGATGAATCATCCAAGGGACACCTGGGTACCAAATGTCACACTTCCAGCATGCCCATACCTGTTCCAGAGGGTCCTTGCCCCTTATGTCACTCAGAACATGTATCCATACTGACCAAGAAGGATTCTCAGTACCATGAGGAAATCCAACATAAACATGACAAAGTTTTGTTGGTAGACTACCTTATGGATTATGCCACACTTGCAGCTGCTAAAGAGGTTCTGTGAGACACTCCCTCTACAGCACTGAACATGTTTGAAGTTGTGCCCTCTGTGCTTTCCTATGCCACTTTCCACAGATCCTAGCCCATCTACAACAGTATGGTATAACCCCTGATATCTCTAAAACTTGCCAAATTATGTTCTGACTGGGCTAAATGGGAGACTGCTAATGGGTTTGGAAGTATGCAGCCTAGAAGAGAAGGGTGTATTTCAATGGGTTGCTCAACTTCCCCCAGGCTGCAAGGCTATACCACTTATGTGGGTATACACATTCAAATATGGTTCTGTTGGGGAGGTTTTGAACAAAAAAGCGCAAGTTGTCATTTTGGGTAACCTCCAGAATGTCCTTGATCATGGTGAGACATTGCTAAAGCTACAAGTATCTCACTTATGCAGCCTCACATCACTGGTTTATCTATACCTTTGATGTCAAAACGGCTTTTCTAAATGCCAACCTGGTAGAGTGTTCCCAAATTCCTCATTTCCCTGAACCAGACAAGGAGACTGTTCTCTGCCTTTGCAAAGCCCTATATGGTCTTCCACAGGCTGGTAAAGCATGGTACAACACCCTTTGACCTCTTCTTGAGGCATTTGGACTGCAGTGCTGCAAAATCAATCATGGTGTATTCCACAGCACCTGGATGACTTCACCTGATCCCAGCATACCAATGCCCTTGGATGGTTCACCTCTATGGATGCTCCTTTTATCCATGTCAATGACAGCACTGCTGTAACTAATTCTCTCAAGCTCTATGCTCACTTCATTGAGTTCCTCAACAAACATTTCATTGTCAATGACCTTGGCCCAATCTGCTTGTTCCTGGGGATTACTGTCAAGTATGACTGGTTAAAGGGAACTCTTGCACTCTCTCAAGGTCCTTTCATCAATGAATTGCTCACCACTCACAACTTGTCATCTGCCCACATCCAGGATGTGCCCCTGTGATCCTGGCATGTCACTGAGCATCTGGTCCCCTTGAATGCCTTACCAGGATACAATGATCCACAAGTTGTCACTTGTGCTTATCAACACATCATTGGATCTCTGCTTCATGGACCTGTCCAGACATTGCTTTCTCAGTTGTTGTGCTCACACAGTGGAATGCTTCACCCACTCATGTGACTCTCTTGGCTGTGAAGGTATCTACTAGGTACTTGAGACCAGAAACTTGAATATGGCACTAGTGCTTGCAATGACCCTATTGCATACTCAGATGCAGACTAGGCCACAAATGACACAGCAGAAAGAATATTTCAGGGTATGCTTTTTTCATGTTCTCAGGACTTGATTGTGGTCTAGTGCAAAACAGAAGGCTATTGCATTGTCCTCTGTGGAAGCCGAATATATGGCAATCACTCATAGGCACTGTGGATCAAACTTTTCTGCCAAACAATCAACTTCTGTTTCTGCATCCATTCAAGTTCCTATCAGACAGTGACAGTGCAATCTCTATGACGAAGTCAAACATCATCTCAAACCATGCTAAGCACATTGACTTGCACTACCACTTCATCTGCAACCACATCAGTGAAGGAACAATATCTGTCCATTGGATCTCCATGGAAGACATGACAGCTGATATTTTCACTAAAGCCCTCTCCTCTCTGATCCACCTTCAACATTTGCAAGCACTCAGCCTATCTGTCAAAACAACTACAAATCAAATGCCCCAAGATACATTACTCACTTGACCATTTTGTCATCGCTTATATTGCCCTTGAGGGGGTGTGTTGGACCATTATATCACAGATGGCAAGGTCTTATTTACATGATGGACTTGTAGATTTATTTCTTCTTTTGATCACGTGCATCTTCAGCTGTTTATCTGCAACTGAAGATGGTCTGTATTTTCATCCTTTCATTTCTTCTTTGTCCTCATTCTACCTAGCTAGATTAACTTTGTATTATCTGCTAGGTGAATTTCAGCTGTTTATCTGCAACTGAAGATGCTAGATTAATTTTGTATTATCTGCTACATTTTTCCAGTTGCCCCTTTGGTGCTGGACTGTACCAGTGGGTAAGCCATCTAAAGGTGGCAAGTACAAGTTCTCCATTTTCACTCCCTTTGTTCTCTGATAAATGTTCACCCAGACTTGATTCAAGGCATCCCAGAAAATGATCACCTTCTCCTCTGCTCCTCATGGTATGGAGAAGTGAATCTTCCATTCATTCAATGGAACCGCAATTGATGGTGGGAACAGCAAAAGACCAATTCATCAACATTCTATCTCTCTCCACAGTACATAGACTATGAGGGTCAATATGTCTTCAGCTTGAGCAGAACAATTGCGCATATCATGATATTCCAACACGCCTGTGATTGCATTTACAATGTGGAGATGGTGTGGAGCTTTCAATCCAGGAGGAGGGCAACTTGAGGGATGAACTCAGATTGCAGGGTTATGACTTAGATGGGTTTGAGCCAGGCTGCCACTGGCAGGAAGGCATGAACTGCAGTTGATGGTGGTGACATCCTCTCTCACATCTTGGTATCGACTGCCAGTGTGAGATATTGCATTCAAGTTAGAATTTGTGGACTTCTTCAGTGAGAGCATTGCATTGAACTCTACTAGTCTACCTTGAATGTACACATTTCATGGTTCAATTTACACAAGCCACATTCTTCAAGTTTCTCACTTTCCTGAAACACGCTTCCCAGAAGTACCCGTCGTCTCCTTAGACAAATTCGAAGATCCAATATCTGGAAAGCATGCGCTCAGCCATGAAAGGCTTGTGAAGGGGTGCAACTGTTATAGTACACGAATCATTAAATTCTTAACTTCTCCCAAACCAATCCACTTTGGCATAACTCTTGATGACTACAAGCAGTGATAAAAGGATTTTCAACAGCCGTACAAGCACACCATGTCTAGTTCAACCTCCAGAACGTCACCGTCGATGCACCTCCATCAACATTGTCAGTTTGTCAACAAAGGAAGTATTGGGTAATCTAGGTTGTCCACTGGTCGTCAGCTGGTGGATGTACACATTGTCCAAGGCAAAATCGACGAGAACCATGTCATTCTGACAAGCACGAGAGGCTACATGATCCTGCAAGTAATTCTGCATTCATGGTGTGAGTGGCTTTCTATCTAAACAAATCCTGACCTGGAAGAAGCTGTACAACCCAGTACGATACAGATCTATCATTTGGATCAGTGATGAGATGACAAGGCCATATGTAGCTTGCGTAGACACGTCTGGGTTGCCATAATTGCTGTTGGTATTAACGACAAAGACAGGTCTGAATTTGGTGTTTGGATATGGTGTCTAAAAGCGAAATGGGTGTTAATTCACTCGAGATACCTTGTCCACTGAGAATATTGATTTGCCAATTCGCTTCCTCACATCCAAGAGGGGTTAAGACATCATTCACAGAAGGTCAGTGAGAGAGCAGAAGTATCTAGGGAACGGGAGCGTGTGCCAGAACAAAGGGTAAATGGTCTAGATGTGCTGCAATTGGTGTTAGACTTAAACAACTTACCATCTCGTCAACTGTTATCTTGTGCTTTTGTCAAGATATTGAGGACAAGAGAAAGATACTAAGCCTTCCAAGGCATTGCAGGGGTTAGTCGAGGGTGGCAGCAAAAGGATGAGGTGGATGCATGTAGTATGTCCCACCTTCAGTAAGACAAAAATTGAATCTAACTACGTCGGTAAGTGAAGAGAACCAGAAATCTAAACAATCCTAGAGACTTTCGAGAATCCAAAATTAGGTCTGGGTGCAGCCTCTCCCTAGTACATTGTGATTTTTGAGCCTGATATGAAGGTGTCGCAGCCATTGGAAGCAAGGCTGGTGTGTGACAGTGTGACATAACTGTTAGCATGCTTTGCAATAGCGGCCGCCGGAAACTTACCTCAATTCCTACAAAGCACACTAGAAACATACTGATTGGCCAACTCCCTTTGCAACACCACTGCCCATCCTTCATTAACAGAAATAACATTCCCACCATTCACAACCACCCCACTAAGCAAATTCAAACTGGACAAAGAAGAGTTTTGCCTGGAGTAACGGGTTGACCAGGGAGTTGATCCTCGGTTATACCCAACTGTCCATTGGGGATTAGTCCAAACACATCTTGCATCCTCGGTCAAGTTTGTGAGAGCACCGGAAGTAATATTGGTAGCTAGGGCATTGAGAGTGATATACTGATGCAGTGGCCAAGCGTTTGGAGCGTCCCACTGTAACCCTGTTTGGATAAACATAGTGGGGAAGGTGCTGTTATAACAGTTAACAATGAGATTAACGCTTGCAAAGGTGCTGAAAGCAGCTGTGGAGTTGGTAAGGATTTTGGTGGGGATGATTCCGCTCCAATAGGGGTAGAATGTAGCGGCTGAGAAGATTGTATTGTGGGTGTTGGTTGTGAGGTTGAAATCGTAGAATGCGAGTTGTGTGAGGAAAAAAGTTGGAAGGAGCAGAGATAGATGGACAAACGGACCTTGGATGAATCCCAGAAAAGGACAGTGGTTTTGAGCGGAGCTGCGAGGTTGCAGTGTTTTGAGGCTGTGAAAGCCGAGGTTTTGGTACAAGTCCACAAGGAGGATGTGGTTCTTATCTGAGACACAATGTCAGTCAGAGTAAGTTGAGTTGGGGGACAGGAATGTACAGAGGAAAAACAAATAGGAATGGTATCCCTTACATTGAGCTTTGTGAGATCAGAGCTTGGAATTGTACTATTGGGAGTACTGATCCATCTCATTGTGTAATCCCAACCAGTTTCAGCACCACTGGTGAGCTTTGCATATAATGCAGCGTGTTGCGACTCAGTGAAGTTGGTGTTGGGTCTGTTAGTGGTAACGTAATCAGTGAGATAACTTTCAGGTCTTGGAGCAGTGTTGTTGACATCGTAATGAGCCACAAAGTGTGTTGTGTTTGTGAATGGGCTGGAGACGTTTAGCATGGGCTGTTTTGCCACCACTGGAGCTCTTGCTGTACAATGTGTCAGAGAGGAGAAAGAAAAAAACCAAAGGGTATATCTATGCTATAGGTAGAGTGCGAGAAAGGATCTTGGTGTTGTTGGTTACCTGTGCATATCGTGAAAGCATTTGGATGAAGAGTGGAGGTTGAGAGTGATCAAGGTCTAGAACAAGGAGAGATTGAATCCAGAACATTGCAAATGCACAGTAGATTTGACCACCATTGGGAATGAAACCAAACCTGGCAATCTCATCCATAAAGTTTTGGAGAGTAGCATTTGCAATGTTGAACAGCTGCGATTCCAAAAGACCCTCAATGATCCACAAACTGTCCCAGTAATACTGTTCTCTGAATCGACCTCCAGGTATGACAAAGGTGTGATTGAGTGGGATGAGAGTGCTTGGACAGGCAATGCCATCACGCAAAGTGGACTGGTTCGTCTGTGAATCAACTTGGGCCAGAATCCATGGACAGTCTGAGCAAAAGCCTTGACAAGGGGGTATGTTGCTGAGGAAGGCGAGTGATGTCGAGAAGTTTTGCAAAGTTTGGCACTCAAGTTCCAAACCTTTGCCTCAGAAGAAGTCATTGACAAAGTTTACAATGTCCTGTTCTGTTCTGTTGGAGGGAATCTTGGCAAATGCATCCACAACAGCCTGAATTGTGTTGGTCGGTTTGTGTGCGAATGTCTTGGGATCAGCATAGACTGACGCGATGTTTACTGTTTGTAGAATATTTGAGAACATGTGACCAGGATGACTTGTCCTTACAGCTCCTGCACAGAAGATATCAGACTCATTCTTGGACAGCAAACACATCCCAACAACAGCTGAGGGAACAGCAGAACACAAATTATGAAGAAGCATAGCATTCAGTTGGAAATTGAACCTGTGCATTTGCTTTTATAAATGATGGGAAATCTAAATGCGGAGCTATGTACCATTCCTTGCTCCTGGTTTGTGCCCCCAAGTTTCGGAATTCGAGCCTTGCTGAAGGAGCAGGTCCCTCTAGCATGTTTCACAATTTTTGAGCCAGTGGTGAACACATTGAGGTGGTTTGAAGCAAGGTTCTTGGGTGTGACAATCACAGCAACCAAAGATGAGCTGAAGGGGGAAGTCTAGCAGGAACAGCAGAGGGTCTGTGCAAAGATTGGAAAATGTCTGAGAGGTGTTGATGACATATGGAGTAGTTGGAATCCATTTGACAGGCAATGAACAGTTGGAGAACAGGCTGAATGTCTCAACCGGTGCGTTGCCATTATATAACACTGATAAATTTCTCTTGCAGTCATGCCAGGTCATGCCATCTGGCACTTCTATGGCTAATTCCAGTCCCAATGAGACAAAGTTGCGTAACCCTCCATCAAATCCCTTGGAATCCCTCACTGGTGTGTATTCCACTTGCTTTCACAACACTTTCACCAGCCAATGCAGTGTGCTTTCTTCCCTTTGACAAAATCTCACTAGAACACCTTGAGCCCAAAAGCCACCAGCCACCAGCTCAACCGAACTTCTGAATGCAGTCACCTATATTTCAAAGCCAGTTGTCGACTTTACAGCCAGTGATATACCCACCAATGTTGACTGTATCAAAGATGGCATTCATGCATCCGTCACGACACTTGTGAAGACCATGTAAACCCCATCATTGCCAAATCCACCAACCCGAAATCTTCCGCTCCATCATGTGACACACTTGTTGAGGAAATCCAATATGGCGAGCACAAAGCAGACAGAGAGGCTACATTCTCCCTCATGTATCCATTTCTCGCTCAGAAGTTCAAAAAATGTCAAACCGGTCTCACAACAAAGATCGACACTCTGACAGATGAATACCTCACACTTGACTGTCAGTGGAAGGAGAAATGTCTGGTTTTGGACAAGGAAATAGTGGCTTTACGTCGAGGTTGAGCCTATTCTCCAATCCGCCATCAGAGTCACAAGAGGAACTGTTGCATCAGGCGTCGCAATCGAAGCAGTCCTGACTGAGGTCAAGAAATCCCCTCTGATTGCCCCAGAATGCACCTACAAAGAAAACACCATCTAGTGTTCCCAAAGAAACCGAGCTGTGATCCCCAACATGCTCTCCATCACAGATCTCGATGCCACCTGCATGCGCTACAACGACACCAACCTTGTCATTGACACTGATGACTTTTTCACTCCACATACCGGAATCACCAATTGGACGAAAGAAGAAGAAGAAATCTTTTATGAAAAGTATACCCAGATGCCCAAACAGTTTGGGATCATTGCCGACTTGCTCCCTTACAAAACTCCAGCACAATGTGTTGCCTATTAAGAAACACTTGATCAATTTTAGGAATGGGCAGTATACTGGGAAGCAGATGGCTAATGCCTTGTTGGCGGATATCAGACAGCATGATGCTGAACTCCTTGAGGCTTCCAGCCCATCACCAGGAGTCAAATCAGAACCGTTGCACCTGAACCTACAAGGGGTGCTTTGTTTAATGCTCAGAGAGGAGGCATTAGTACCCCTATCAGTATTCCATCCACACCAGAACCGGAAGGACAACCAAAACGAAAACAGGCTGCACAGCCTTCTTCATGAGCTCAACAATCGTATGTGTATGATTTTGAAGATGATAGTGATGATGGGGTGGGTTTTTCTTGCCTCTTCCTTCTTGCTGAGTCTATGTAGCCCCCCAAGAGACCAAAGAAACGACAGTACAAGTCTGCTGCTATTGTTGAGGATGAAGACAATGAAATTCCTATGCTCCCGCCTCCATCCCACCAATCAATGTACACTCATGAAGGGTCTTCTTGAGGAAGAACCAATATGACTTATATGACATGGACTGACAAGGATAAGAGTATGTTTTCTGCTTGTCCTTTATCTCAACTATTAGCACAGTTTGCAGGGTCAGACCCTTGTCGACTGTCATCATTACAAGATTGAACCCGCTACCTGGCCTTGTGATGACTCGCTCCTGAGGTTCTGAGCTCTCCACAAAGGACTGTACCAGGTAGTCGACCAATTTGCAGTGGTGTGCTTTGGAAGGGGCAGCCTGAGGGGATACTATAAATTCAGTACCAAAGCAGTAATTGAGCAGGGCGTCCCATGGTCCGTAAAAACGGGTTTTGTGCCTGAGAGGAGACATTGAACCATACACAAAGTTTCAGCATGTCTGAGGGGGCTATCCTGTCGCATTGAGAAGATTCAGACATTTTACCTACAATTGATCAGGTTAGGCATCTGACTAACAAGCAACCTACTGTACCATTTCGAGCAGTTTGGCAGCCATTGTGACCTGTGACCTGCTGTCCGAACTGGGACATCCGGCAGATGGTCTTATGGCCTGTGACCTGCTGAAAATTTCAGCAGATCCATTGGAATTACAGTATGCAGATCTGAAAACTTTATTGACCACATCATTCTAGAAAACTATGGAGACAGTTGATAGCATGTCTTAAGCTACTACCACTGTTTTCTACTCAATACTACAGTGTGACCAACCTATCTGGACCATCCGGCAAATCCCTCTGTGACCTGTGACCACTGTGGAATTTCGGCAAACTATTTTGAGTGTGACCCGTGACCTGCCGAACTGCTCGAAATGGTACAGTATGTGATAAAAGCAAAGTTACAATGTGTTACATCACAACCAACATTTAAATAACAGGCATATCATGTGGCAGCAATAGTAATACTATGCTGTAACAACAAACAATTCACTCGACCTTTGTTCTCTTATTGGGCTCTCCAGTCTGCTCTGTGTTCTTTCTCTTCTTTGATGCAGGCATCTGGGACTTTTTGCCATTAGGACTAGGGAGGCGAATGTGCAGACTGGGAGGGCACTTCCGCAAGACTATTGGTAACACACTTCTATGTCCAATGTGCCCCTATTTGAAGTCCAATGAACTCGGAGGACCGGGGTTCATACAGACATGGACTTGTTGGTTTGACTTAGGGTTCAGTCCGGAACTTCGTTGGAGTAGCCAACAGAGGTCTGGCCTAGTACCTAGTTAAGTCCGGGAAGAGGTTTTGGTCCAGAGGACGGGAAAGGTGAGTGGAGCAAAGACTTTCAAGTAGAGGATTTAGAGAGATAGATTTTCTGTCTAAGGTACAGTGGATTTGAGTTGTAGCTTAAATACTACTGGACCAGAGTTGTAAGGAGTACACAGGGTAAAGGAGTCTAAGCGAGAAAACAAAAGTATTTACAAGTGGAGGTAATCGGAGTTAGGAGAATATATACAAGAAGGTCATGGGTTCAAGAAACGTGTATGGAATGTGGTCTGGTGATGACTTTGGTGTCAGGAGTTTGGTGGAGCACTGGGCTGTGATCTGGAGGCCCAGAATGGGACCAGAGTATGTCGGAGTTGAAGGGGAAACGTTCAGAAGACTTCATAGCGGAAAACCCCTTGAGATTTGTGCAAGGCCATAAGGCTGCGACTTGGGAGTGGAGATGCGGAGTTATGTAACACAATAAACCAGATGCAACAGTTGGTTGTCATTTCTTACCGCTTTTTGTTGCCATCTAAAACTCTGTGGAACAACAAGGTCAACTCCATTACAAGCTTAGCCCAGGCCTCCAGCAATCCAATACAAAGCGGATCCTGAAGTTTGAGCCATGCCCAGCAAAGACCCACCGCAATGATCAGCAGCCCTTCCAATCCAGAGCACCAGAATTTCTTCTTTTGAATTTCAGCCCAGGCATTTGCAGGTTGTATGTCCACATGAACAAGCTTATATAGCATCTTGTTGTTCAGGTGGTTTGTCCACAGGCCTAGGAAGTTGTCTGGCAAATCTTTCACCATGTCCACATCCATGCCAGTTTTCCCTGACAACCATGGCTCCATTGCCTCAACAAGCCTCTCATCCACTTGACGGTCCTCCCAGCCAGATGGCTCCATCTCAATGTCTTCGACTAACTGTAGACACAATTGAAAAATGGGCACAAATTGTTCCCATTCTGTGCCCATCTGCTTAACAGAATCTTTATCAAACCCAGCGTGGACTAACAGAGAAGCTTGCCAACATGGTTAATAGGAGTGCAGGTGTTTCTTTGATGTACAGCTATCCTCATCCATGTTGTCCATGTTGATCAAATCCACTAACTCCATGGTGGCAATTGGAGGCACATTGAGCAAAGCAGCTGTGGATGGATTTCTAATGATGCAGGATGAACATTACTTACATACCTTTTGAAACATCAGACTCATGGGACTTGTCTGTAGTGAGTATTAGTAATATTAGTAATATTAATACAGATATGTCCTGCTCACCTGGCTCTGTTGAAAAATCTTCTGACCTTTGAGCAACAAATAATACAGGAATGTTCCAACATACCTACATCCATGAGATCTTCAGCATTGGCAGCAGCATCTGGTAGAAGCATAAGTTCAGTGAAATGTCAAGAGTCGCTACATGGGCTTATCCTCTGCCTTTTTAGCCTCAACATCTTCAGCATCTCCTTCAGGCTCTGTGACATCCACCTCCTTGAAAGCAGCATCTTCAGCAGACTGCATCAGAAGTAAAAACAAAAATCACTTTGTACTGACCAAATTCTCTTTCCAAAGCCTCACGAGTAAATGCCTGGTCTAGAGCCCCAGCTACACCAATTATCAGACAGTTGAGAGGCAGCCTGACACAACACTTACAGTCTGCATTACCATCAAACAAACTACGAGCTACTGATGTTGAGTGTGGTGAGGCGACTATAAGTGTTGTTGCAATTATCAGTATCCATAGAATTGGCACTTACCATCTGGGGCAGAATGAGCATTGCCACCATCACCTTGAGCTGCAGAGGCTGAGCATGGCAAATTTAATGTTATGAATTCTAAATTTACCTTCTTGATGATCTGAGTCATGGGTGAGTATGAGTATTAATATTAATGTTCACCTTCTTGGGTGGAATCAGTAATCTGTTACATCCATGCACTTAGACTAATCAACCGGCCCTTAAAAGCCCTTGTTCCCATTATATCTATTCCTTGTTCCATTTATATCCTTGCATTCATATCTCTTACTAACATTCATATTATATAACATTCATAAATAGTCCCTTTTGATATCTCTTTATTATTGACTAAAGTAGATAGCATGGTCTTGGGTATATAAGCCTAGCAGCAGTGTTGTATACTTCAGTTTAGAAATCAACTTGGATTATGCTCAACACTCTAATCTCTCTAACTCCTCTCTAATCGGGTATCGGCCCTCACTCTGCCAAGGCTTCACCAGTACCTTCACCTAAACCCACAATCCAGCAGAGGGCATAGCCAAAGGGTTTACCTTGGTATTCTTATCAAGGGTTTTCCAACAAGCCAGTCCTGTCTATACAATCTTAGGGCTTACATTTGGCATAGTCCTTACAGTATTTCTAAACTCTCTCTGACTTGGATCACTGATGAGTTCTATGTTTCAGGGAGTACCTATCTTCAGCACTCCTCGGAACAAAGACAGACACTCATTCAGTTCATTGGCCTCTCAACCAATTCTGGAAGAAGGTCCTTTACCTCTCAATACACCTCGAATACCTTCATGGTTTACAACACCTACAACTCCAACACGCACTCCATCACAACTGCGACATATTCCAGTTACACCTTCTCGTGCTGAAGTCACTCCGGTTCATAGCTCAGACAGTTGGTTTTATCTTCCTGATGATTTACCTTTTGCCTACATTACAACAACCAGGGGATCAACTACACCCGGCCCGGTAACCGCTGATTTCATGGAAACGCTAAATCAAACTAGATCCTTGATATCGGAACAATGGGAACAGGAAGTAGAACGTCGGCGAGTCGAAAGGTGAAGGAAAGATCAACTTGCTCTCCAAGCCCTTCAAGATGTAACTCAATGAAAAGGAACCTCACGGTGTGAGGTGGGCTGACTGCGCTGAAATGGAAGTGCTCGAAATGAACTGATGCTGACACCAACTCACACTAACACACACACTAACACACACACACACACACACTGCAAGCACACCCAAACACCTCTTTTAAGGTATTCCTTTCGAGTTTGGAGACTAGAGAAATGAACTACTAAAACTTGAAACTTCTATAAAAATCTCGAAGTCTCGCGGGGCATTAACTACTGACTAAGCGAAGTTCTCCTGACTACAGAAGACTCTCCCAATCACAAGCTATCTATGGGTGACTTGAAACAAGCCAAAAAGAGCAAATTAAGCTCTGAGTGGGGCTACTTGATTAAGCAGCAAGGGCAGTTTCCCTAAAGAGGTACTACTGAGTGAGAAGGAGAATGTTCCCTTGAGGTACTGATCTCAGAGATGAGAGAGGATTGGTTTAGACTGTTCCACTGTAGGTACTGAGTCTAGTGACAAGTTACTAAGAACTCCACAGACGACTTTTATTTAACTGTGTTCCCTTAAGGTACTTGAGTTTTTTATAGTCTGAAGCGCAATGTATTCTCTACTGGGTCTCTATGTTCTAGCTAACTACTGCCTTTTTATACAGGTCCACTGAATCTAATTTTAACTACTTTCAACTACTAGTACAAACAATTGCTCAGTGGTGAGTCAGCTGCTGACTTAGAAATGACTTGACTCTATTGAATCTGAGTCAGAGGCATACGATCATGAAGGATCCATGCGGTGCTTTGAGTCTGGGCAAGTTTCAATGAGCCTGTCCTCCCCAGGTTCTCTCTAAGTTCTCTCTCAATGTCTCCACTGAGGGTCGCATGCTCTAGTGAAGGTCTCTAGCTTTCCAGCGATGTAAATAAGTTCCTTATTATGTGTTTACCTAACACGAGGATCTGCAACGTCGATCTTTACGACTATCCGACCTCAGCTAACTCAGCTAGCCTATTCGGGTGTTTCAGTGTGGATCCCTCCTGTGTTTCCACTGGGTCTCCCCAAGTACGTCTGTAGACTAGTCGATATTCGCTGTATGGTGTATTCTCTCTCTAGGTGAATCTAGGTGGTAGTTTTGATAGTCCGTGGGCCATGTCTCTTGATCGTCAGTACCGTTCTTAGCATACCGCCGCGGATGCTTGTATTAGCTTCGAGTCAGATACAATAAGGCAGTACTATCAAGTACTATCTCATTTGTCTCAACTCTGGTCTATATTTGGTCTATATGAGTGTCCAGCGGGCGTGTTAATCCCTTCTGTACTATAGAACACTTCCAGTGGACAGTTGTACCTCCGTGGGAGTCTTTCCCACGTGTATTTAGAGGCTGGTAGTGTCGAATCGAAAGATTTCAGGCCTGGGATGAAAACTAGCCTATCACTGAAGTCAACAACATCTCAGTCAAATCTTACAGAGCATGGCATCCCAACAAGCAACCCCAGTCACTCCAAATGTACCTCTGGTTCCAACTCGTCATAACACTCCAGTACCTGCTTCACCAGTATCCTCGGTGATAGGGACACTTGGGGTGGTGGTGCACATGAGCAGAACTGTCGACATGGAGTCTAGGGAGAGAACTGCGATCTAAGGCGTTGAAATGAAGCCTCTAAACCACAAAACACATCACAAACAACACGCACTAGTTGTCTTTTAATGTCCCGGGGAGTGTGAGTTTCAGCTCTTTGTTATTCTAGAGAAGTGTCTCAAGCAGGGTAATGCTTCAGAACTTTGTCTATTTCAGACTAGTATAAGTTTTCGGACTTCTAGAGAAGTTGTCTAACTTCTAGAAACAGCGGATGATGATATCCGACACAAAACAATGCACCAACGAGCGCAAAACCAACTTTTAACTCAAAATCCAAATCAAACTCAAAATCACAACTTGTTAACCCAAAAACTCAAATCACAACACATCAATCTCACACTAGAGATGAACCAAACAAAACCCAATTGTTTAACACCAAGCCAAATACAAATCATAGGCAAGGGGCAGTTATCTAGTGGTACTATGAGTCCTAGATGTCCTTATATACAGTTCTAGAGATATAAATATAGATGAATTGAGATTGTATGTACCTGGCCATGTGTGTATATGGTCCAATAAATAATAGATGAATCAGAAAGAAACTAGAAAGGGATCTCCGAGGGTGGTTGCCATATGCTGCGCCACCTACCCCTATTTTTGAAGTATGGCTGTACCCAGGCATAGCGGTTCTAGTAGTGCATCCACATGGATCTGCATTCCAGGTACTGCTTTGAAACACTTTTACTAAGCCTCAGGTGCCTTGCGATTGGCCTATCCAATACCATGACTCTCCTAGTCCTGTTTTCTAAGCATTCTCCCAACTCCAGATGACTCAGTGGACCATGTGGTACACCAACGCTGACGAATGCGATGTTGGATCAGGTGTTTCTGGTAGTCTAGAGGACGCCTTTTGTCTTTCTTTCCTCCTTTCGCCTAGACTCGATCACGTGATCATCGCAAATCATAGCTGTAGTACAGTTCTTAGCACTAGACATGAATCCCTGAGAGTTCAACTCATCTAGGATCATCAATGACACTAATCCACTATACTAGCTTAGCTGCAAAACCGGCGTATCATCTCCCCCAAACTAATAACATTGACTGTCCTCAGTCATTCTAGTCGTATCGCACTGTTTCGAACTGTGATCTAGACTTAGATCCACAATTATCAATGCTTATTTTGATTCCGTCCAGCCAACATACGGACCCACAAAGTATTTCGACCTTTTGATGCCTTTTTCCCATTAAGTTCGAGTGCTAAACCTTTCAAATTTCCACTTTTGGACATGTTTAACCGAAAATGATCGCATTCGGCGATGGCCGAGGTCTATTTTAAGTAAGTCCTCCTGATCAGGACTTCAATGCCATTAGACACCACCTTCTAATTAAAACATGAGTCGCAAGAAGCAACCCATGGGTGCCAAAATTTGAAACTGTCCCCAATATCTGGGTGGTAAGTCAAAATGGGATATTTCCCATTCTTTCCCTCTTTCTGTCATGTTGACCAACAATGACGGCGTTGTTTCTCCCTCCAAGCCGCAAGGCTCACCACTTCCTTCTTTGCTCGTGGTCGTACAATTTCTTCAAAACTCCTGCTCCCAAAAACTCCAATTGTCCCTCTCGATTCTTCTCCAATACCTGCGACAGACACCTCGATAGTTGCGTCAGTCCCTATTGTTGAAACTTTGGCACCACTAGCATTGGCGCAAGCCTTAGTAGTGAGTGCTTCCAATTCTATTCAAGTCTAAGGTTGCTAAACACTTGGATTTTCATTGCAGGTTCCCCCAGTTCCTGAGGTTCCCACGTCTTCGAATGCGGTTTTTACCATGTCGCCGTCATCGCCACTGTATGAGGCTCCCAAACCATTGGCTTCAAGTTCAAAGCCAGACTCTGTAAGTGTTACGTGCTATTCAAGTTGTTCATTTGTTCTAACACTTGTATTCCTTCCTAGACTCCTACTGTCCTGGAAAACCTTGTAGGGGATTCCAACGAGTTTGAGCCCAACACTGTGGTGGACCTCCCACCAATTCCTTCTCTTATTCCTTCAGTAAGTCATGTGGTTCAATAGTACTAACTTTGAGTACTAAACTTCACATTTCTCTTGCTAGACCAGCCTGGTACCTCCTAGCAAACTTTTGACTGCACAACCGCTTTCCAAGCAAGCTGTGCCTGTTCCTCCTCCTCTCGACACAGAGCCAGACCTATGGTGCTCAAGGTTCTTGGGCAGCGCAACCTTCGAAACCTGCAGCCCCACCTCGACCTATCCTTTGTACTCGGTTTGAACCTCGGGCATCATCTGAAGAATGACACTATCCTCACGCCCAACCAATGGTTGCTCTGACCTTTGCTCAACGTCAGGCCCGCGCTAGGGCTTCCAAAACTCGTGCCTCCAAGAAGCAGAAAATTGAGGAAAGTGGATCTGAGTACGATCCTCGAGAAGAAGATGGTCAGGAGAGTAAACAATCTCACATGGAAACCTCTTGCGAGGTGAGCGATAGCGATGAGAAAGTGTCTGAGTCTCCTGCTGAAGAAGGATCCATCATTGGCTCTGTCAAAACCGAAACCATCCTGCCCACTCACTTCCCTTCGAAAACTCTCGACCTTCCACCTCAAGTCTATGGTGGTCACTTTATCAACCGCACCAACGATCGCTTCATGATGAAGCGAGAACTCCCTTTCTCGCGCAAAGTCGACTTCGCGTCCCATCTCCATCAACTTGACACCTGATACTGTAGGATCTATGCATAGATATATGATAACTTATCATACCTATTTTGCATAGA
>QLOY01009981.1:0-12083 GCA_003313965.1 Megacollybia marginata
TTATTTACCATTCCGTCTTTGGCTTCTACCATTTTGAGGAGTATATCCAGACGACGAAATGGTGGGATGCTTGTTAGTGCGATCAGGAGAACCCTAGAGCTGTGCTCGTCCGGCTGAAACTTGAGGAATTTGGGATTGCCGGGAAGAGTTCGTTGATTGGACAGCAATCGGAGTTTTGTGTGGACAAGATTGTCATAGGAGGACATAACACTTGGTTTTTGCACCAGCTTCTTAAGCTTATACTGATTAGTCAATGGAATAGTGCCCGCATAGCAGTCATTCGACTGCACATTTTTCAGATAAACCGCAGATTGTTGTCAAAGTTCACACCAGAACATTCTCAATTGAGACTTTAGGAAGAGCGTAATGCGACGTCGAATGTACTGTTATTTTGCCATTGATGCAGCAAGGAGCGACCACCCTGAATGCGAATGCCTGGTCTTATAAGCCAAGAATGGGATGATATGTACGACCACTTACAACATCCTGACCAGCTCTCGATCGGGTGGATTGCTCCGATGTTGCCTGGACTGGCATAAATGACAAATCCCTGGGGAAGGATTGGGAAAGATTCTGCGCTGCAACCATCCAACTTTAAAGGAGATTCGGGCCGATTATAGACACCTATCCGTTCATCTGGCTCGAAGGAGTAGATTTGCTCCAAATCTGAGGCTGGAGGGCTCTTTTCTGACAGTCAGCTTGTCAAATGACCCCAGTATCTCGATGTTTCGTGTTAATATGCGCACCTACAAAGACCTGAAGCTCCGACTCATTCAGTCGTTGCATTCAAGATGTACTGTTTACTTACAAGTATTGCAGTAACTTTCAGGTCGCAAGCTTTCAGACGAACTGTGGCAAGCTTTGTGGCAGGCATGCGTGGTTCCGAACAGAAACATGGAATCAATGTTGACGTGAGGATTGAAGGGTCTGCGGTGTCCCGGGCCCCCAGGCTTGCGGGAAGAAGAATATGTCTTACTGCTTTTGACCTGAGACTTGGTCACCGTTGGACCCTCGAATATAGTGCATTCAATCGAGTTCGAAGTGATATCCTGCTTACCAGTAAATGTAAGCGCACTGGCGAATGTGCAGGAGAATTATATAATCATTCTTACGCAAGCTGTCAATGCCACGGAATCATGGTGCCATGGGTCCGCTACCCATCAAATTACTGACCACTGAAGTACTGACGCACTATCCAATTGCTATCCAAGCTCAAGTACTCCCTGGAAGGTGAAATTCTCGCTTGTGCGCCATGGACAGCACGTGGATACTAGTAGCTGAGTAATGATCGCATCACGATGTTGTCCGTAATTGCCAACACCCAGCACTAATAAAGTATCTCAGCGTAATTTCAGCAGCTCATAAAAGCCGTAAGGAAACAGCAAACTCTATCCAACAAAATTTGAAGGTCTGTTCTATGTACCTTTTTCTCACTTCAAGTTGAATACACGAAGCTAGTCCGTATGCCATTAGTACGCTTCTACTTTGACTTTGCGGTCTTTGTAACTTGTGTTTGTGATTCTCTGCTTTGAATGCTATCGCTGTCTTGGTTTGGATTTCAACGGCCGGCAGTTGATAGTGTCTGTGGGTCTGGATAACGCTGGACTGCGTTTACTGTGAATCATGAATCAGGTTGGATAGCACCGAGATCTCACTGGGAGTGCTTAAGCCTAGTTGAACTAGAGCCAGTCAGCACTTCACCGAGCTCTCGCTCGTTGACCATGACCCGATCAAACGAGTTATTTCTCTGCAAATTTCAATTTTCAGGTTAACACCTGCAAGTAAAATCTTCCGCTACCTTAGGTAGAAGGAAGTGTATTCACGGCACGGTCCACGACTTGAACGCCGCGTTCCAGGGAGTATCTAAGCACTGCAGTACATGCTATTGCCCCTGGGACCACACAGCCGCACCGACGAGCTCGCTCCAAGTAAGTACTCAAAGCTGTAGATTCACCGACAACTGCTGGCCTTCGCACCCAAACAGATCCAAACCTACCCTTTCATCATCTCTCACCTCCTTCATCAGCGCATCACCGTCAATAGCGCTGTAGAACGAACATAGCCACAGAGTTGTAATGTGTCGATACCTCAAACACGTACTTTGCCAACAAAGAGCTAGTTGTCGGTCTCGAAATAATCACCCGCAGTAAAGCCGTTGGATCGCTACACAACAAATGCCGATCGATCTCAGGATTCTCCTCAAAGAACACCTCAAGGAAGTGAGACCGGGGCTGAGTGAGGGCATCATTGGTACAGAGTAACAAGAGGTAAGTAAGCATATCTCAGATATCGTCCGCTTTTGGATTATGTACATATTCAGGCACTTGTTTGGCGCTTATCTTCAAGGCAACTGTTCCCATGATTGTCGGCACTTATGTATGTACTTGGCGCTTATCTTTCAAATTTCGAAACTTGGCATATAGTTGCTCATCAGGCATTAGGTTCCTAGACACGAAGAGATATATACTATTCCAAGTCAAACCACGACTCTCAGTCTCTGACAGACTCCGAGTCGGAAAGGCTTGGGAAAGACTCATACTTTGACTGATCAAGACTTAACATTGATATATTGATATTTTAAAGGGTATTTATTAGTGGGCCTACCGGTTGTAACCGACCCTAGTTATACAGCATGCGCAACTGTTGCAAATCAACACAGGTTTTTACCTATCACCGATCCGCATAATTATAAACGAAGCAATTAGACCAAACTTCATCGCCTTCTATATGATGCACGAAGGTAGAGTGACTCCGTGTTAGTCTAGTAGTCGGGCCCGGCTTTGTCGCCCCGGAGCTTGACTTACGCAATATCATGATATCGCTGCGCTGAATCCCCTTCACTAACAGCATCTGAGGACTTGCTGAGGACACAGTGCGAGGGTAGCACGTAATGAGATCTTTAGAGAGCGGACTGCGGGCAACAGGAGTAGATATCACTACGAGCGTCGTTGTTGTTATACTATAGGCGGCCCCGCCTGCCCTACAGATATGAGTGTCGTGAAGAAAAATTCATCCACACAGTACTGGAAGGTAGGAAAAGTCGAGCCATGACCTGCCACGAGCTGTACGTGCATCAGTACACCATCCATGTTGATTGTGGAATTTTGTCTGCTTGTAAAGACTCAGATTGTACCGCCCGTTATAACATAATTATCCGTGGAGTTCTAGATCTCGCTGTCACAATGTCACGGAGTCACCCGACGTCTCAACGGTATTCTAGAATACCCAATCCTGTCAGTATGGAATATCTGCCTGCGCAAAATACAGGCACATGAATGACCTTTATGGAAGCTCAACGTTCAACAATCGGATGCTGGCCTTGGGGCTACTATACGTGACCGGAGCCTTCAAATTCCGGACAACTAATATGGAAAGCCCTCCCCGGACCCCCTTGCCCGAATTTCCCTGTACTCCACCAGCCTGAGGGTGCCGAGCGATATACTCATTCACTGTATACAGACCCTCCACATTATATTCGCTGTAATCTTAGAATGTGTCATCGCGTCACAGCCCACATTTCGAAACTCGACGTACGTGAATAACGGTGAGCATATGATAAGCATCGCCAATAACAGACTTCTCACAGTAACAAGGTTTGGCTATATTGCAGATCTTGTTGACTGAAATTATGATAAGGAAGCGTACTAGGCACGATACGCCGCTCATTGCCATGGAGTCGCCCTAGTCTCACAATGTCAAATGCAGCCCAAACTTGTCTCTAGCCTTCGAACCCCGTCTCACTGCCGGCAATCTTTGGGCCGTGTTTTATGTAGGACGTGCTGCACTCAACATACACGGCTTTATGCATTGAAACTGTCCTCGGAGCAGCAAGCATATCAGAGCGTTTGCGTTGAGAATGTTCCGAATACGCTTTCGAGAAGTATGCATCTTTGCAGCGCGCCAAAGTTGACTGTTCGACATCTTTCTGCGTCATCCCGCACTACATTATACTAAACATGGTTTAGATTTCGTCGTAAACATATCCCAAGTCGCGGTTGTACAGACCTTCCGGGATTTCCCCCACTATTCAACAGTCTGACACTGTCTGTTTCATCTTTCCGCCACATCGTAGACGTTAAATACCGGTGCGTTGATATCTCAGAATCCACACCAAGCCAATCGATGAATCAGGAAACGAGCAAGGTCGTTGCTCTACTCATTGCGATCGACGAGGTATGAGGGTCTCGCACGTTTTCTCGTCTCTCAACAGGCAAAGTACCAGGACGAGAATATGAGGCTTCAGGGATGTCGGAGGGACTTGGAAGCGTTTCGATGTTTCCTCAAGAAGAGGTTTGGAGATACTACAAGCCTGACTGAATTGCTCAATACAGAGGCAACTCGGTCGGGAATTCTTGAGGGCTTTGACCGGATACAGCGCCAAATCCAACCAGGCGACGCTGTTATCGTTTTCTACGCAGGTCACGGATCCCAGGCAATCCCTCGGACTACAGCTAGCAACCTAAAAGATGATTCACCAATCGAGCTCCTGTGTCCGTATGACTACGACAGGGACACAAACCGAAATGCGATCCCAGATTTTAAACTGCAAACACTGCTTGAACAACTGTCCAAGAAAAGCCGCAATCTGGTATGTCTTCATGGCGGTCACAAACTTCTATGTAATTTCCATTTAGACCGTGATACTTGACTGTTGTCACTCCGGTAGTCTGACTCGTGGTGAAGCCTTCACGGTGCTGCGCCCGAGACAAGTGCGGTCTACCACTGTCCCTTCTATATACGATATTCCAGATGACGAGCAAGACCTGTGGCCACCGTCTTCCCGCGATGCAATTCCAGAATCATACGTACTCTTGGCGGCTTGCCAAAAGCATGAATTATCATTTGAGTGCAGAGTGGATGGTCACGTCAGAGGCTGTTTCACCGCTTGCCTCATCGACCTTCTTGACGCCGCTAGCTCTTCTAGTACTTATGAGGATCTTCATCAACGGTTCACGTATTGGCAGCATACTACATCCAGATCAGACAGTAACTTGCCCCCCGGGCAGAATCCTGTCTGCGTAGGTACAAAAAGATGCCGCCTTCTGTTTCAAACCGCAGAGAGCTACGTGAGCACCGTGACTTACACCTGCGACTCGGATTGGATTTACCTGGAAAATACTGGGAAAATACAAGGCATTACAGACGGTAGTGGATTGCGCATCGAGTATGCCTCTGGCGATCACCCTGTCTTTGTACAGCTTTCTGGCGTGGAGAGCGCTCGCAGTCGCTTCCCTAAAAAGGACATTGACGAGAAGCTTCTCAATGCGCTTCTAAGGTCACCCGGCCAAGTACACATTTTCCCTCATATCATCAAGCGCTCTCCACTCAACATCCTGTACCACCCCCACGACGCCTTCAAGTTGCCTCTGCCACTGGTCGATCCTCAGTCAAGTTATGCGTTGATGACAGTACCAGAGTGTTTCTCCATTGCCAGTACTGACGCGAGTACTGACGGAACTCCGAGTTTCACGCTTTCTAACCCATACGGTCATCCACCACGCAATCTCCCTTCGAACAGGCCAGAACTTAAACGCATTCTTCACAGTGTCTCAAATTTCTCGTATCATCTTACTCGAGACATTGGTGATCTTCATGGAGGTGTAACATTGACTTTGGTTCGCTTGGAAGGGGCCAACACAAAGGACTCGAACATCCTTCGGCAGCCCGAAATCAACGCAAACCGTGACTTTGATCAAGGTCGCTATGAAATCCAAATTGGCAACAACTCCCCCGATAACTATTATTTTCATCTTTTCTTTTTTGATCCACGTACATTCGAGATCCAGGTAAAGTTGCAGCTGGGAACGAACTAGCCGTCAAGTTGACTCTGCTCTAGCTTGTTTGGATATCTTCCCGTATCAGAGGGTTTCATTCAAGTTCCGACCCAAAACAGCGTCAAGAACGAGATCACTGTCACACAATAACCATTGATAGTACCGGCATCAAAGAATTCGGTTTTTTTCGGCTATTTGCTTCAGTAAAGCAAGTCCCTATGGATATAGCGCAATCGTCTCCCTGGAATGTTTTCGATTCGAAGAAAGAAGACACCTATCGTGCGTTTAGAAAGGAATCAGTGTGCCAGCCATGCGGTGCTTCGACATACAAAGTGCCTCATAGCTGGAAGCCACAGACTCGGGCCTTTAATGAGGAGGCGAAAGGCAACGTCCATTATCCGGATGCCGTCATGTATGCTACCGAAGATGAAGTTGATGACTTTATGCGGATTGATCAGTAGCATTCCCGCAGCTACATAGACTATAGTAGGCCTTCTGGTAGTCTTGTGCGCCATACTGCAGGTACTTATAGGCTACTCGTCTCATTACCAATTACCACCTAGTGCTGATATTGTTTCTCGCTGTATTGTATTGTTCTTTACCTTAAATGATCCTTAGAATCTGCAGCTTCTGTGGCGTACAGTTGTCTTCAGGATTCCGCTGGGCAGTGGGTGTCTCCTGCGAATGTTGCCTGTTGTCAAAGTGACCATGTTTCTGTTCGTTCTGGGTCGGATAGTCCCCGTAATACCTTCGTCGTCATCATTGCATGTGCCCCTATGTGCACCTCCGGTTTGGACTGCAACTCTTACCAGTGATCATCGATGAATGGTTCCCAACTCATTTTTCATTTTATTTAACATTTTATTTTCTTGGAAGGAAGGAAGGAGATTTGAAGGAGATACAGCATTGGAAAGTAACGAGGCAATTAATGTTGTCTAGAAGACTACTCGATAATGATCAAACAGAAAGTGCTCGCATAGCATCGATTCTTGGCGCGAACACGACTTCAAACGGCTCAGGGTGACTTCGGGTCGGTCAGTTAAAAGCAAAATTGCATGGTTAACGCTTACCTGATTGCACCATCCAAAAACCGTCCTGAAGGAAGGACAGGCTTTCCATCTTTGACGGGAGGTAGAATATCGAAAGCAGTCATTACAGAGATACCAGCCAGCCACATCAATGCGTCGGCAAGGTAGTTACCTAGTAGAGTATCATTATATGGATATCTTGAAGCAAAGCGCGTATCCTTACCTGGACATCTTCTGCAAACAATTTGAGATGTTGAATGTAGAATAGTATCAGAGAACCTACCGACGTCCAAAACCAAACAGGTAGTCTCTTGGATCTGTTTGTTTCTCCTGACCGATGAAGCGCTCTGGAGAGAAAACCTCAGGATTTTCGTAGGTATCAGGATCCCTAAAGAATCGCCAAATGTTTGTTATAATGATGGAACCTTTTGGGATAAGGTGTCCATCATGTACATCGTCTTCTGATGCACAATGCGGTATTCCTACGACATACTGAGTATCGGCGGAGAGCACGTAGGGCTTACCAAGTGGAGTAAACGTGTATCTCCGTATCACTTCGAGATACACTCCCTCCACGTAGGGCAACCGGGATCGGTCGGCAAGGGTGGGCATTACGCCTTTACCCAGTACACTTTCTATTTCAGCTCGAGCTTTGGTCTGGGCATCCTGATGTGAGAGCATGGCAAGGTAGAAACATTCAATCCCCGCTAACGTCTAAGGTCGTCAGCTGTAAAGAAGGTAACAAGGGGTAAGGCCCAGACCGTGTCTCCTCCACCTGTGTGTAAATTCATCAATAATGACCCTGCCACGGAAAACTATATTACCGGTGTAAATGCCCACTGCAGCCCATTTTAAAATGTGTTCTTCATTGGGAGTGAGTTGACCCTCATGACCATCGAGATTGCTTGCGATGAAACTGGGCCTAGCTGTTCCGGCAACCTGTAATCAATTAGCTTTGAAATTCGGTCGATAAAATCGTCACCATCTGTTGCTGAACATACTCGTAAGGACGGTCTAGCATTGCTTCAATAGTTTTGCGATATTTTTGCGCCTTCCTCTTGAATCCCGCACCAGGGAGCCACGAGGGCACGTAGCGAACTGGGAGTGAATTAGACGGAAGTACGAATTGGAAAGAAAAAATTCCACGAATAGGCAAAACGTCAACCAAGAAAGCATTCGGAGCACCGACTTCGGAAAACTGAGTCATTGCCTGATCCACAACTTTGACCAGTTCGTCATCTTGACCTTTCGTCTTGTATCCATATGCCATCGAGAGTGTGATGGATGCGGCAAAACTGTGAACATTCGGTTGGTGCATGGTATTGAAACAGGAATCGCGATCAAACCTGCGGGTATGCATGAGCCAGTCACTCGGACCATCTCGTAAGTTCCTCAATAGTTTGATGATTTCTTCCTGGAAGAGATCATTGAAAGAATCAACCTTTGTGCGTGTCCCAACGAACTGGGTAAGTAGTCGACGCTCTTCATTCCATGCAGGAGAGGGATTGGTCAAAAGAGGACTGCCATTCCAGCCGACGAGTTCACCAGCCATGACCATTGTCGGACGATTGCTATATATCCGACTCTTTTTGTCGAGGAGATCCGCAGCATATTGTGCTTTGTTAAGCACAATCATAGACTGGCCGAGTACTCTTAAATGCACTATGCCACCTGTGAACACAAGTTTAGTGGAGCTCAATCACTTTCAGAATGGTACGAACCATACTGTTCGCCCAATTTCCAGAAACCTTCCCAAGGTTGCAACTGAGGAATATCCGTCAAGTTGCCTACCAAAGGTAAGCCCCTGGGACCTGGTGGAAATGATGCTGCAGGTGATTTCTTGCAAAACCAGTAGAAGAGAGCTAGAGCAGAGATAGCTGTGGCCAAAACGGTAAATTCAGGGCTCATTGTGTTCTCCAAGGAGCCTGAAATCGTGGCTTACATGATATCAGAAGTGGTTGTTATTTAAGTCAGCGTCGGTCAACACGCTCGGTTTGAAACGGTTTCAGGGTGATCCATTACGTTGCCGAATCTTGCCGAATCCATCTTTCAAGCTTGCCGCTCTACTCTGAACGACTTGGATCGATCTAGCACATGGAATATCTGCCCCTCTAAGCTGATGGAAAAAAACGGAGTAGGCAAGTTTTCTCTTCCATCAAGCTTTTGGTTTCGTGTTTGGGCTCTTTGTTGGGCTCTCGGGTGTAACGGTTGAACATTCTGAAACGCAACTGAAACGGAACATCAAATGAAAGGCACGTGTCGGTTAACGTATCACATGCATTGTGACGCGTCAAATTCGCGTCAACAACTCCTTGCTTGCCTAGAGTAAACGCAATCCTAGCCTTATCTCAGGCTTTTGCTTGGAGAATAACAAACCGGCGAGCTTGGTGCAGTCCAAATCCCTTCTTTTTCTTTTTCAGCAGCACATTCCAACCAGGCAGCACGGCATTCACTGAAATTTTGTGAAACAATTTTAACTGGTTACTGCAAGTCTGAAACTACGAGCTAATAGAAAACTCGTTTCCCATAGAATAGTCGAAGCCGAGAGCCTCAAATACTGTGATGAGATAGGGGAGCCGGTTCTGGTTTCAAAGGCACTCGCTATATCATCGATGCAGCAACACCTTAAACAAGTCTAGTGTGTATAACGCTCATTACCTGGTAAGTGAAACCGGAATCGATTCCATATTTCCTTCCTGATGAGCTCACAGATCGTTGATTACACCAACCTAATGTCAGCTAATGTCATACCTAAATGGAGAGTGGCGTATCCTTCCAGGTCCGTATATGTATGTCGCTTTGGAACGGCATTTTTAGACTCGTTACTGATGTTGAATTGTTTCAGACATCCATCGCCGTCGATGTAAGTGTCCTTCTTGCGACTGAAAAAGACGCGTCTCATGTGAATACAGATCCCCATCTGCTTCCTCATCCAAACGTACGTGGATTCTCTTCAAGCAAAAGAAGGAACTCACGCTATTTCGTCCAGATATTGTACCAGTGTTTGTGCGCCTGATTATCGATTATCCTTAGTATGCCTAGTCCGCATCATTGCTCAGTGACGGTGAAGAAATGGCAAATGTTTGTGTTGGTTGGATCTGTAAATGCAAGGTTCGATTTAGCTCGACCCATTCAAACTCTTGCAGTCCCTCATCATTACAGCCCAAACAGGTAATTTGCCTCTTAAACGTCTATTTCCGATTTGCCTTCGTAGTTCTGGGAATCAGTGCGTGCAGTTTGATCAGCATCATCGCATTCTGATCATCAACTTGTTCAATAATCTCAGGGGACTATAAGACTGTAAGTGACATTTGTTGCTCATATTGTGATTCTCACCTAGGCCAGTCTGGGAAGTAGCCTTACTGCCTACACTCAGATGCCATCATCGCTTTCTGTCTCTCGTTCGTTTTTTACGAGTCTGGGACTCGAGGCATTGGAAAGTACGTGACCTATCTGTCACTCGTAGTGGTTCGTTTCAGGACCCTACACCTTTAAAGACTGATAGATTAGTCGATCAATAGAATGGCCCTTACGACGTGAGTTTTCATCCATAGTGGCATTGAATAAAAGATCAATAGATGTAATGATCAGGTAACGGTAGGTTCTACATCAAGTAGATAGCAGCGAATATGCGCAAGAGTATATCTAACTAAAAGTATTCATGCGGAAAGCTTGCTTTCCCTTCAGAACTCGCGCAGCGAGAAGGTCAGTGACTCGGGGACAAATGATAAAACTGATCAGTCAAAGCGGATCGAATCGATTTACCACATGCCCCTCGTACCATGCCTATTAAAAAGTTTCTTGTCGAGATGTTTCCGTTTAGGCACCGACACACTCTCGATTCCCCGGGGCAGCTTCAGAGACCTCCGACTCTGCGAACGCCTCGAATGAGCAGAACACGTTTCTTTCGGAGTCGTAGTAGAAGCCGGGGCGGTCGTCATCGTAGAGTTGGAATTGGAACCTGAGCCATTGTAAGTTGTGGATCTTGAGGATGTTGCTGTCGTCGTAGAAGAGGCTGTAGATCTCGCCGACGAGGAACCGGAGCTGGAGCTGGATGAAGACACAGCGGTGGTATTGATAAAGATATCATTCTGTGCACCATCTGAGAATCCACATTTGGCATTATATGCCGGGCTTTTCGGCATCCCGCTAAGATCGAAGCCTTCGACCTGAAGATATAAATCGACGGATGAATAGCGAAGGAAGAAAGACCGACTTTGATGTTGTTGCCCTCAGCTTGATTCCAATACAGCATCTGTTTCGGACCTTGGACACAAGCAGCAGAATCGCCTTCACACCATTGAGCAGGTTTTCCAGGGCCGACGACTTTGGCGGATGTCGATCCGGTTACGTTGCATTTGTAAGGAACGTGGTACATGTTAGGTTCGCCACATCTGCGGGGAGGAGACGATTATCAAGCCAGGGCTGTACAGAAAAGGTTAATTACCCGTTAGGTATCCAACCCCACTACAAAAGGCTCGAATCAGTCAAAGATGTCAAGTCTAAATGGGTACCCACGCCACAGATACACCCGTCTTCTGGACAAGGAGGTAGATCAGCTGGGACATCGAAGTCGACCAATCGTTTGAATGGTGTGCTGTGAGACGTGAATCTGGGCAAGTTGAGATTGGAGTGTACCTACTTGTAGCGAACGCTGAAGACAACAAGGTTTTCGGGAGTAACCTTCGTGATGTCAGACTAAGAAAAAGTAAGATTGAAGGCTAGGAATCCGAGGCTTGTACGCACGGTATAAGAGATAGCAAAGGCTGAACCGGCAGCCATTGACTGGTTCTGTGTGTGCACTAGAGCAAGTCATTAGTCTGAATCGTTGAGAAACACTGAAAGGCGTACTGTTCGGGGAGGTGATACACCCGGGAGACATGTTCTAAGAACCCAAAGTCAGATGAGTATAAAAAACTTTAAATAAGGTACTGACGTAGTCTTCGGGG
Source organism: Megacollybia marginata (assembly GCA_003313965.1). NCBI lineage: Eukaryota > Fungi > Basidiomycota > Agaricomycetes > Agaricales > Porotheleaceae > Megacollybia > Megacollybia marginata. The sequence goes on from QLOY01009981.1 coordinate 11,752, forward strand.
TAATTTGCACCATCAGGCCATTCGGATGTGTACTGCCCACCGAAAGAAAGGGAGGTTTCGCCGCGGTTTGTTGCCATTTCGACGGTGAATTGACCTCCCACGGGTCTTGTGTTCATTATAAAAAGGGTAGAATATATAAGAAATGTGTTCTTACAGTTCAAGAATGTCGCCTTCAGCGGGAGGAAATTGGTCGCACTAAAAAAAATGTTAGGTACTAGATCCCGGAGGGCACGATGAAAACAAACGTTGTCTACGTGATGAACTGCACGACAATTCAGAGGAAGAACAAAGTCAAAATAATGCTTACACCACCAATCTTTTTGCGATAGCTG
>QLOY01009984.1:0-19575 GCA_003313965.1 Megacollybia marginata
TCTATGCAAAAGAGCTACGATGAGTTGTCAGTAATCTATGCATAGATCCTACAGCATCAGGTGGAGCCGGAGCCTTTCCCTTCCTTTTCCTTCCCTTTCCGTCCTCCTCGACCGACGATTCCCTCTCGAATTCCTCCTTCCACAGCCGGTACTCCTCAATCGACCCGCCAGCACGAATGACCGCAGCCATAATGGTGGCGCGATGCGCCCGACGCTCATCCCGACGTCGCGATACCATTTCCGCATGGTCCCGAATGGCGTCTGCTACACCCGCGAGCCAGGGACCAATGCGAGCGGCCTTCTCCGACGGCTTCGAAATGTCGGTAGCCACCTCCATGGATTGGAGACGACGTCGGCGTCGCGGAATAACGACGGGAGTTGGCGGGGCTACGACGGGAGGTGGCGGGGCTACGACGGGAGGTGGCGGGGCTACGACGAGAATTGGCGATGGAGGTGCGGCTCCCGACGGAACCGGTCGCGGGAATACGCACCCCGTGTGGCCATATCGGCAACCACTACATACACGTCGCCCAGGTACCAGATGACAAGCGGTACTTCGGCGAAGGCAACGTGCACACGGTACTACAAACGCATCAGAGAAAATAATCAACATAAGATCACTCACCAACTTGAAGATCCCCTTCTGTTGGGTTGATCTTCTCCTCATCCCCACCTTTCAGCTTCTGCTTCGCCCCTTTCCGACGTCTCTCCCGTTTGTCCTCCTCTGCCTGCGCCTTTTTGTCATCTTCCGCAGCCTTCCGTGCCCTTTTATCCCTCAGCTGCTCTCTCCGCTTCTTTTCCGCTTCCTTCCGATCATCTTCCCTCTTCTTCTCTTCCTCCGCTACTCGCCTCTGCTCCTCCTCCGCGGCTTCTCTCTCTGCCTCTAGCGCCAGCTCAAGCCGCGCCCTCAACTCCGCCACCGACTCCTTTGGTTTTTCCGATGGCCCCGTTTTCTTGCTCGGTTGTTGACCTTTGGCTGGCGACATGGTGGTTCGAGTTCAAGTTAGGGTGGGAATATTTCCGTTGCAACGCGGTTCTTATAGAGCTCACGGTTTCTCGCACTTTGACCGTATCACGTGACGAGTCAATTTTTTCAGGCCAAAGTCCCTCGTGGGCTCGGGACTAAGAAGGGGATACTGTTACGCGCCGTGCCAATCCGATCCCGACACCCGACGCTAACGTCGGTATCCTCGTTACGTCCCTGACGGACTGCCCTCGGAACCCGTCGGAAACCCTCGGAAACAATCGGAACGGCGCTCCACAATCGGAGCCGGGATACTGGTGATTTCTTTACTTCTTTATTCATTTCATTGTTCTTAGTATTTACCCGATACCTCGTTCTGATTATCTACCACCTCATGTATACCTCATGACCTCGCTTACACTCCGGAGTTCTTCCGTTAGTAGTATAAATAGTCCGTCAGTAGTCAGTAGAACTCAGACGAAAAATCTAGTTGTCTTCCAGTCTTGTCTTCGTGCAACCTTCTCCAGTTCGCCCTCCGACCTTCCTTTCCGACTTCCCGAACTTCCCGATACCTTAACTTCGGCAACCCGACTCCGTAACGTCGGTTCCCATTGGATCTCCGTCGGAACCCTTCGGACACGTTCGGAGACCCTCAGAAATTACGGCACACAGGCTACGGAAGCGCGTCACCGAATAGTGTTCGCGACAGTGTCGTTCTGCACGGGACATAACACTTTGGATATTTCATCCAAATCCTATCTCCCTCTTCAATGTCTTCTGGTTCCGGTTCCGTGTATCCGCATGCGGAGGGACATCTGGTGAAGTGTAAGGATCCAGTAGTCCAGTCAACTTCTGGGTTGTGGAAGCTCAACCATTCATGTCCTAGAAATACGTCCGATCGTCCCAGGTTGGTGACCGCAAACTTTCAGATTTCCAAGTGTCCTTCTACGATCATTTTCATTTCCACGTAGTGTGTGATTTTTCCATTATTGTTTTCTGTGCCATCTGTGTTATATGCCCAAATTGGGTGTTCCCATTGGTGCAGGGACAACCCTTTTTCTTTTGCAAACCGTTGACTGATACAACTGCCTGTGCAGCCACTGTCAAGAAGCGCTTGTGTCTGGTATTTGGTCCCTTTTTCCAGATCTTGGAGCTCTATTTGGACATTTAGCTCCCGATCCATCTTTGTGGTTCTGAAGATGAATCATTTTGGTTCATGGAGGTCTTCTAGCCAGTCTAGAGCTTCATGGGTTGGAATATTTAGTAGTTGTTTAACGAGGTGTTGGTTTACTTCTTGTTGTTTTTGATCATGTACCCACTACTTTAGTGTTCCTATTCCTGCTTCAGTGGCTAGGTCCTGTAGTCGTGATAGAACCCATAAGGAGGAGAAAGGCTTTGGCTTCTTTTGTTCCGATGGTTGGGAGTGACCTGAAGAAGGAAGGTTAGTGTAAGGCAATGAGCAAAATGAGAGCTTATAGCTAAGGGCTTAAATACTAGATGGCTATCTGGTCGACAAGTAAGCGTAAAAGATAACAAGGGAAAAAGATAAGCTATCTGTGTTGCATGTTCTGCGATAAGCTATCAGAAGCTAATTTAAAAGATAGCGGATAAGGGAAATGAAAGATTGCGTGATATGAAAGTGAAATGAAATAGGGTTCTGATAAGACACATGGGATAAGGCACATGATTTGGGGAATTCGTAACATTACCCTCCCTTTAAGATCATGGTCCCCATGATGGTGTTGTAAATTGGAACATAGGTTTGAAGGAATCGAGGATGGTTCGGTTGGAGGTGATGATGATTCCTCGATTTGTAGATGTCGGTTTCGGCTTGTGAGGGTGTTTCTTGTGGAAGTTATCCACTTTCTCTTCGGCATGTCAGACGTTTCCATGAGGTTCCCAGGAATTTTCCGCATCAGAGAAGCCTTTCCATTTGACCAGATATTCGATATATTGACCCTTTTTGCAACTGTCAACGATAGATTCAACTTCAAATTCTTCTTCTCCTTCGATTAAATCTGGTGGTGGTGGTGGTTCGTCAGGTTGGATATCGAAGGAGGGTTTGGTGAAGGGTTTAAGTAACTTTTCGTTGAACACATCATGTTTTCGTCGCCAGGTAGGATTCTGCGGTAGTTTGAGCCGATATGCTGCTTGTCCCACCTTTTCTATGATTACGAAGGGTCCATATTGTAAGTGATCTAATTTCTTGGCAGGTCGTTGGGTTTTGATATTCGTGCCTTCTAGCCATACTAGGTCTCCAGGTTTGTATTCTCGAGATTCGGAGCGGTGTTTGTTTCATTGCGGCCTTTGCTAGGGCCAAAGCCGCTTCTGCTTCCTGTCTCGCATTGGAGAGCTGTTTAACCCATTCTGTGGCTGAAGGTACTTGATCTCTCTGTAGCTCTGTGCTGGTGTAAGGGTGATAACCATGATCAACGAAGAAAGGCGATTGTTTCGTCATGGAATGAACTCGATTGTTGTAACTGAATTCCATGATGGCACACCATTCGCTCCAGTTGTCTTGTAGGTAGTTGACAAATAGGCGGAGGTACGCTTCTACCTCTTGGTTTGCCCTTTCCGTTTGACCGTCCGTTTCTGGGTGGTAACCTGTGGATAGATGTTGTTTGATGCCAAGTTGTTTACATATTTGATGCCATGCTTTAGCCACTGTTTGGGGTCCTTGATCTGATATTAAGATTTCTGGAAGACCGTGGTATCGGATTACCCTATCTCATACGAGATTGGCGAATCCTTCGGCACTGAGTTCTATGTGCGTAGGTTCAACATGTATGCGGTGGCCCTAAGTGTCGGTGAATACTTCAATTGCATTGAAGCCATTGGATTCAGGGAGGGGTCCAATCATGTCTGCTGTGACTTTGCGCCATGGTTGTTTAGGTATGTCGTGTGGGTTAAGAGGGGCGTGTAACGGTTGTTGATCAATTTTATCTTCTTGGCATTTGATGCAGCCATCAACGTATCGGCGAATCATCTTCTGCATTTGAGGCCACCAATAGTTTCGCTGAATAAGTTCCTGGGTTTTGTATCTCCCTGGATGTCCAGCTAAGGGATTGTCATGATGGTCTCGGATGATTCGTTCACGTAGTTTGTGGTTTTTTGGCACGTATACACGATTGTCGTAAAAGATTAGTCCGTCCGATTCTTTCCATTTCTTGTCTCTGCCTTCCAAAGCTTGTTTGGCTGAAGGATCCAGTTTTCGTAACGGATCCTTTAGCTCTGGTAGGTATTCTGGTGGATTGTGAATCACGACTGCTTCTAACGCCCTGAATGTCATAGGCGCTAGCATGACGATGTTCTCATTGTCTTTATGTCCCATGTCATGGTCTGGTCTTCTAGCCTGAGACAATAAATCTGCCCGTTGGTTCTGTTTGCCCGGTTTGTGGTGTAGGGTATAGTCGTAATCTGCTAGTTCCGTGACCCAGTGGGCTTGTCGTCGATTGAGTTTCTGCGGTTGTCGGAAATACTGTAAGTTTTGATGATCTGTCCAGATCTCGAAGGTTTGTCTGGCTCCTAGCACCAGGTGTCTCCATTCTGCCAAGGCTTCCATGATGGCGAGCATCTCTTTGTCATAGATCTCGTAATTTTGTTCTGTAGGCGAAAGGGCTTTGGAATGGAAGGCGACCGGGTGCCATTTGCCTTCTATCTGTTGTGAGATTACCGCACCGATTGCTCCTTCCGATGCATCTGCTTCTATTCTAAACTGTCCTTCGTCTTCTGGTATACGAAGGCAAGGGGCTGTCGTGATGGTTTCCTTTAGGGTGTCGAAAGCCATTTGCTGTTGTATCTCCCACTTCCAGGCATCATTTCCAGTCAGCTGGGTCATGGGTTTTGCGATTTTGCTGTAATCTTTAACAAATCTTCTGTAGAAATTGCAGAACCCTAGAAATTGTTGTAGCTCCTTTTTGTTGTTAGGAACTGGCCATTTTCGGATGCCGTTGACTTTGATTGGGTCCATCTCGACTTTGCCTTCAGAGATGATTAATCCTAAAAATTCTATTTGCTGTTTTTCGAATTCGCATTTTTCTGGTTTTAAATAGAGTTTGTTGGCACTGAGGATGGATAAGACTTGACGAACAAGTTTGCGATGTTCGTCTATGTTATTGGTGAAGATGAGTATGTCGTCGATATAGACGAGAACCTTTCCCGTATTGATCAGGTCTCGTAAGAGTTCATTCATCATCGTTTGGAATGTGGCGGGTGAATTGGTGAGTCCGAAAAACATTACCAAGGGTTCGAATAACCCCCGGTTAGTGAGGAACGCTGCTTTCCATTCATCTCCTTCTTTGATTCGTACGTTGTTGTATCCCCATCGTACGTCGAGCTTTGTGAAATATTTGGCACCTTTCAGTTTGTTCACTAGCTCTTGGATAAGGGGAAGAGGATATCAATTTTTGATGGTCATGTCATTGAGTTTTCGATAATCCTGTACGGGCCTTAGTCTTCCATCTTTTTTCTTGATAAAGAAGAAGGGTGAGGCCATAGGAGATTTGGAGGGTTGAATTCGTCCGGTGCGCAAATGTTCTTCGAGGAATGCATCGAGTTCCTTCTGTTCGTCTAGGTTGAGGGGATACACTTTGCATCCTGTTGGTTCTGATCCTGGTTTTAACTCTATAGCGTGGTCCCAAGGCCGATTTGGTGGTAGGGTATCGAATTCAGTTTTCTTGAAGACTTCCTCGAACCCCTTGTACTGTTCTGGGATCGGGTCCGTCTTCTTGTTTTTCTCGAATTCTTCTGCTAATGCATTGGTGATGGACTGATGAGCTCGCATGAATGCTTTGTCCCTTCGCACGTTGCGAGATGGCTTTGGGTATTTCATCCAGATCCTGTCTCCCTCTTTGATGTCTTCTGGTTCCGGTTCTGTGTATCCGCATGCAGGGGGGCATCTGGTGAAATGTACGGACCCAGTATCCCAGTCGACTTCTGGGTTGTGGAAGCTCAACCATTCATGTCCTAGAAATACGTCCGATCATCCCAGATTGGTGACTGCAAACTTTCGGATTTCTGAGTGTCCCTCTACGATCATTTTCATTTCCGCGTAGTGTGTGATTTTTCCGTTATTGTTTTCGGTGCCGTCTGTGTTATATGCCGAAATTGGGTGCTCCCATTTGTGCAGGGACAACCCTTTTTCTTTTGCGAATCGTTGGCTGATGCAGCTGCCTGTACAGCCGCTATCAAGAAGCGCTTGTGTTTGATACTTGGTTCCCTTCCCTAGATCCTGGAGTTCTATTTGGATGTTTAACTCCCGATCCGTCTTCATGGTCCTGAAGATAAATTGCTTTGGTTCGTGTAGGTCTTCTAACCAGTCTAAGGCTTCGTTGGTTGGAATATTCAGCAGTTTCTTGACAAGGTGTTGATCTACTTCTCGTTGTTTTTGATCATGTACCCACTGCTTTAGTGTTTCTATTCCTGCTTCCGTGGCTAGATCCCGTAATCGTGATAGAACCCATAACGAGGAGAAAGGTTTTGGCTTCTTTTGTTCTGGTGGTTGTTCCTGGAAGTGACCCGAAGAAGGAAGGTTAGGTTCTTCGTCTTCGACTTCTTTGATCATTGTCTTCCATTTGTTTTCTGTTTTGACGCTGGACTCTTTTGCGTGTGAAAAAGATGTATTCCTATTGTACAATGCCTCGGGGCATGTCTGACAAGAAACGTGTGCATAAGAGTCCTGAACCGGGGACGACGAAGTTGCGTCTGCTTCGCTCCCATCTAAAAACCCGCAGCTTTCTTTAGCTGTTCCTTCTGTTCGTCTGTGATTCCTGTAAAGTCGATGATTTCCAATGTGCGTGTAGTGAAAGGTCGTTTGGGTGGAGGTTTGAGGTGACAGTATCGACCCGGATGCTTGTTATGGCAGTCTGGACATTCTCCCCTACAATCTCGGGAGAGGTGTCGTCCCATCTTTTTGCAATGTCGACATTCAAGCAATTGCTTGGTTCGTGCCATGTCGATGTCCATAGGCTGTCCTTGTCTCCCATAGGTTTGGGCGGGCGGTATAGGTTTTCCAGTATGAAAGGCGCTGAATCTAGATTTCTCTTCTTCGAGTGCCATTTCTATGTTGTACAACCATTGTTTTACTCCTTCGTACCTGTTTGGAATGGGTATGCCTCCTCTGTATAATTCTGTGGTGATTTCGCATCGCACTTGGTTTTTTAAGAGATCGATGAGAGCGTTGTCTAGCTGTTGGTATCCCGCTGCGGCGGCTTTGAGTTCAAATCTAGTGAAGTACTCTGTTAAGGAGTCCTTCCCTTGTCTGAGTTGTCGTAGTTCATTAGCCGCATTGATCTTCAGATTGGGATCTTCGAAGGCTTTTCTTAGTTCTCCGATGAACTTGTCGTAGTTGTTGGTATTGAGGGCTCCGAGATAGAAGTTATCTTCTTTCCAATTTCGGAGCCAGTCTGAAGCGACGCATGCTGATCCGTCTTCGGTGCCTAGGTACGAGATGACAAACCAGATTTTTTGTTCATCGTCTCTGAACTCGCTGGCGTACGCCATGAGATAGGTTTCGACTGCTAGAATGAATCCTTCCCACTTCGTTTTATCACCCGTGAATCTTGGTGGTTTGGCAATTTTGATTTTTGAATTGATGTTAAAAGGTGCAGGAGGTGTTGTGGTGGCAGCAACTGGGGTAACGGTGAGTGTTGAGTCTTTCGGGATTCCGTCAGGGTCTATGATCACCGTGCTTTTCCTGTCCGGTGTTCTGACTCGAATGGTGCCCATATATCCCGTTGTTGACTCAAATATTTTTATCAATTCTCCCACCAATGAGTGGTCTCTCGCGTGTTTGTGAATTTCGTATGTTGCCGGATCGAGTGAGTTCCCGAGGATGCAGACGAAGTGAGTCATTTCTAGTCGCCGGGACACATATAGTGTTAGTTCTCGTATGATGCGCACACCTGGCAGGTCTTTGGGGAAGTAGTATGGCGGTTGCATGGTGTTTAATGTTTGACTGGGAGTTGTTGTCGGGGCAGGCGCTGTTACCGAAGTTTGACTGGGAGCTGCTGTAGAGGTTGATGCCTCTGGCATGCTGATATCTTGGTCCGTCATGTTCTAAATTGAACTTTCAGGGCTGATCTGGTTGGTGTTAGCGTTCTGTGTTGCAGAGTGGAGATGGGTGTTTCTTCGAGTTCCCTTTTTGGTAGTTCTCGAAGTGAAGGTCGTGGCGTTTCTGGTTCTGGTGATTTGGGTAGAGTGAAGAAGCTTTCTTCGAATGGTACTGGAATGTTTTCAGGATCGTCAGCGAAAGTGTCAAGAAACTGGTATTCTTCTACCGCTTCTTCAAGAAAGTCGGTTGTAATGATAATGTCTCTGGGCTCGAAAGTCTTTCTGTCTGAGTGATATCTGATCTCTGGAATGTATCCGACATATACGTTACGATAAACGTGGTATGATCCATCTGGTTGTGCGTGAGTTACAAAGTGGTTTGGTCCGTATATGTTATTGACGTATCGTGTTAAGTCAATCGGAGCTGACACTGGCATACCCCGTCTCGTTAGACGGAGGGGTGTGGATGTGTTGGGTGTAGACATGGCGGCGGTCGTGTTGTCTGATAACGTCGTATAAGGTTCTGAGGGTTTCTTCGACTGCAACTGGGTCTCTTTCTTCAATTAGTTCTTGTTGTAGGATGAAGTCGAAGAGATCTCTTTCGTCGTCGGTTAGGACGTTCAACGTCCACAGTAAGTCAACTGAGTGAAGATAGTGTGATTCCTTTTCAAGGGCTGCTCTGAGGACACCCCAAATTTTCAAATAGTCTGTATTTGGCATGCTAAAACGTCGGCAAGTGGTTATAAACCAGTCTTCCAACCGTGCTTGTGACAAGCTCGCTATTCTCGTCTGAGTCTTGGAGAGCGTCGGGGCGTCTCCTCGTCTGTTTGTCGTTTGTGTTTGTTGCGCCGTGCTGGCGTCTTCCTGGTGCTGTGTTGAAATGTTTCTAACTCCGCTGTAAGGAGTTTGCCTTCTTCTGATTGATATGGTTCTGACCACGCTGTGGTGTCAAACCCAAAGCTTATGTCTGTATTGATTCCTCTGTCTGTGTTGTTGCTGTCTGTGCTGATCCCAGTATCTTCGTAGAGATGTCCCCACCTTCCTCGGTTGATGTCGTCGAACCGTTTTTTAAGACTTATAAAAGTCGCTAGAGGAATGTGAGTGGTGTAGTCTATCGGGTTAGTGTTGGTGCTGCTATCGACGTATTCTTTGACTTCTGGTTCAGTCTCAGTGGCAACGCTATTATACGTCTTTCTTTGACTAATCCAGTCCTGTGTGAAGAGATGAGTGTAGTAGATTCTGCTGATATTTCCGGGCGTGTAATCAAACGGAGCGGAGAATCTGTTTATGACGTCATTGATTCTTTGGTGGATGGCAATGTACAGTGTAAAATTAGAGTCGAGTTGTGCTTGGTGATGTTGTCAGAGTATACAGTTGTTTCAGGCTTTTCGTTGCTGTTCAGCTTCCGTGTGTGCCACTTAAAGCCGTTAGCAATTCAAGATCGATTAGTTTTGTCTGCTCACTGTCGTTTGTCTTATTGGGGACTTCCCGCTAGCCAACGGTACTACCAAGTAAGACGATGAGAGTTTACAGGTGAGTTGCTCTGATGTGACGGTTCTGACGTACGCATAGGTGTCGGTTGATGCGGCGGCGTCGTTCGAGGCAATGCCAAAGAACTCGGAGGAGAGAGTAGATGATGATAATGAGATAGATGCTGAGGACGATTTGAATGACTTCGGCGACTGTTAGAGGTTCGTGTGTGAGGAGTTGTTTAGTCGTTGTTGTGACCTTGGTGAGTGGAGTGATAAAAGTTAGTTTTGGTATTTTGTAAGGTGATGAGCAAAATGAGAGCTTATCAGGCCACTCAAAGACTCGGAGAAACTTATAATACCAAAACTAAAGAATACAGCGGATAGCCAAGGGCTTAAATACTAGATGGCTATCTGGTCGACGAGTAAGCGTAAAAGATAACAAGGGAAAAAGATAAGCTATCTGTGTTGCATGTTCTGCGATAAGCTATCAGAAGTTAATTTAAAAGATAGCAGATAAGGGAAATGAAAGATTGCGTGATATGAAAGTGAAATGAAATAGGGTTCTGATAAGACACATGGGATAAGGCACGTGATTTGGGGAATTCGTAACAGTTAGGTTCTTTGTCTTCGACTTCTTTGATCATTGTCTTCTATTTGTTTTCCGTTTTGACACTGGACTCTTTTGCGTGTGAAAAAGATGTATTCCTATTGTACAATGCTTCGGGGCATGTCTGACAAGAAACGTGCACATAAGAGTCCTGAACCGGGGACAACGAAGTTGCGTCTGCTTTGCTCCCATCTAAAAACCCACAGCTTTCTTCAGCTGTTCCTTCTGTTCATCCGTGATTTCAGTAAAGTCGATGGTTTCCAACATGCATGTGGTGAAAGGTCATTTGGGTGGAGGTTTGAGGTGACAATATCGACCTGGATGTTTATTGTGACAATCTGGACATTCTCCTCTACAGTCTCGAGAGAGGTGATGTCCCATTTTCTTGCAGTGTCAACATTCAAGCAGTCGTTTGGTTCGTCCTGCGTCGATGTCCATGGGTTGTCCTTGTCCTCCATACATTTGGGCCGGTGTGTATTGTTCCAAGGCTGTATGAGCAGATTGTTGTGGTGGTATGGGCTTCCCAGTATGGAAGGCGCTGAATCTCGTTTTCTCTTCTTCGAGCGCCATCTCTATGTTGTACAGCCTTTGTTTTACTGCGTCGTATTTGTTTGGAATTGGTATTCCTCCTCGATATAGTTCTCTGGTGATCTCGTGTTGTACCTGGTTTTTGAGGAGATCAATAAGGACATTATCCAATTTGCGATATCCTGCAGTCGCTGCTTTGAGCTCAAACCTAGTGAAGTACTCTGTTAAGGAGTCTTTTCCTTGTCGAAGTTGTCTGAGCTCGTTGGCGGCGTTTATTTGCAGGTTTGGATCTTCGAAGGAGCTTTTCAGTTCCGCAATGAAGGTGTCGTAGTTGTTGATGTTCAACGTCCCATTATAGAAGTTGTCTTCTTTCCAGTTTCGGAGCCAGTCCGAAGCAACACATGAGGATCCGTCTTCTGTGCCTAAATATGAAATGACGAACCAGACTTTCTGTTCATCTGTCTAGAAGTCTCGTGCGTTTGCTTGTAGGTATGTGTCGACCGCTAGGAAGAATCCTTCCCATTTTGCTTTGTCACCTGTGAACCTAGATGGCTTGGCGATTTTGATTCTTTGGGTGGATGACGTGGTCGTGACAGTTGGATTGGCGGGCGGGACGTATCCGACAGGGAATGCATCTGGTTCTATGAGGATGGTTCCAGTCCCTTCTTGTTGTAAAAGGATGGTACCCATCATTCCTACTGTTGATTCAAATATTCGGATTATTTCCCCTATCAGCGTATGTCTTGTTGCATTGCTATGGATTTCGTAAGTTCCATCTGCTAATGTGTTTCCCTGAACCCTGGCGAAATATTTTTTTGTTGTTCGCCTTCGGGTGTATAGGGTCAGTTCGGAAATAATTCAGGCATCAGGATGTCCTGTTGGTGGGAAGTAGTAAGGTGGTTTTGTGGTGTCCATCTCGGCTGTGGGGACTAAAACTGCAGCGGCTGTGTCCATGTCCGTTATGTTCTAAATCGAACTTTTAGGGCTGATTTGGCAGGCGTTAATGTTCTGTGTTGCGGAGTGGAGACAGGTGCTTCTTCGAGTTCCTTTTTTAGGGCTGGTAGTTCTCGAAGCAAAGGTCGTGGTGTTTCTGGTTCTGGCGATTCAGGTGGAGTAAAGAAGCTTTCTTTGAAGGGTACTGGAATGTTTTCAGGATCGTCGGCGAAGGTGTCAAGGAACTGATATTCTTCTACTGCTTCCTCGAGAAAGTCAGTTATGATAATAATGTCTTTTGGTTCGAAGGTTTTTCTGTCTGAATCGTATCGAATTTCTGGAATGTGTCTGACGTATACGTTATGATAAACGTGGTACAATCCGTCTGGTTGTACATGGGTTACAAAGTGATTTGGTCTGTATATGTTATTGATGTATCATGTTAAGTCAGTCAGAGCTGATATTGGCTCTTCCAACCGTGCTTGTCTCGCTATTCTCATCTGAATCTGGGAGAGCGCCAGTGTCTCCTCCTCTGATTGTTGTTTGTGTTTGTTGCGCCATGCTGGTGTCCTCTTGGTGCTGGGCTGACTGAATGATTCTAACTCCGCTGTGAGGAGTTTGCCTTCTTCTGACTGATATGGTTCTGACCACGCTGCGGTGTCGAACCCAAAGCTTATGTCCATATTGATTCCTCTGTCTGTGCTGTTGTTGTCTGTGCTGATCCCGGTATCTTCGTAAAGATGTCCCCACCTTCCTTGGTTGATGTCGTCGAACCGTTTCTTAAGACTTATGAAAGTTGCTAGAGGAATGTGAGCAGTGTAGTCTATTGGGTTAGTGTTGGTGCTGCTGTCTGTGTATTCTTTGACTTCTGGTTCAGTCTCAGAGGCGACACTGTTGTACGTCTTTCTTTGACTAATCCAGTCCTGTGTGAAAAGATGAGTGTAGTAGATTCTACTGATGTTTCCGGGCGTGTAATCGAATGGAGCAGAGAATCTGTTTATGACGTTGTTGATTCTTTGGTGGATGGCAATGTATGGTGTAAAGTTAGAGTTGATTTGTGCTTGGTGATGTTGTTGGAGTATTCGATTATTTTGGGCTTTTCGTTGCTGCTCAGCTTCCGTGTATGCCACTTAAAGCCGTTAGCAATTTAAAACTGGTTAGTTTTGTCTGCTCACTGTCTTGGGGACTTCCCGCTAGCCAACGGTACTACCAAGTAAGACGATGAGAGTTTACAGGTGAGTTGCTCTGATGTGGTGGTTCTGACATACGCATAGGCGTCAGTTGATGCGACAGCGTCGTTTGAGGCAGTGCCAAAGAATTCAGAGAAAAGAGTAGATGATGAGGATGAGATAGATGCTGAGGACGATTTGAACGACTTCAGTGACTGTTAGAGGTTTGTGTGTGAGAAGTTGTTCGGTCGTGGTTGCGACCTTGATGAGTGGAGTGATAAGAGTTAGTTTTGGTATTTTGTAAGGCGACGAGCAAAATGAGAGCTTATCAGGCCACTCAAAGACTCGGTGAAACTTATAATACCAAAACTAAAGAATACAGCGAATAGCTAGAGGTTTAAATACTGGGTAGCTATCTGGTCGACGGATAAGCGTAGGTGGAGCAAGGAGATAACCAGGAAAAAGATAAGCTATCTGCACCGCATGTTCTGCGATAAGCTATCAGAAGTTAATTTTAGAAGATAGTGGATAAGGGAAATGAAAGATAGCGTGATATGAATGTGAAATGAAATAGGGTTCTGATAAGACACATGGGATAAGACACATGATTCGGGGAATTCATAACACTGAGCAATAAGTTCATTTCCTTCCAATCCACTCCAACGGTTAAAGTCTGGTACATCAGGAAAAACCCTTTTTGACCTGGCAAACCTGGCAAACTTGAGTAAATCTGAGTCAACCTAAGTCAACCTGAGCTGATCTGGGACTAACCTAGACATGACCTGGGCTGACCTGGGTTGACTTGCATGACTTAGGTTGACCTGGCTGACCTGAAAATTGAGACTTAAACCTGGGACTGACCAAGGTTGACATAGGTTGATCCAGGTCAACCTTGAGGCATCCAGGTTAAAAAGGGTTTTTCCTGATGTAGAGGCATTCCTTCAATTGTCTCCAAACAGATTCCAGAGTAAGACAGATCTTTTGAGATCAAATAAAGACCATAATCCAAAGCATCATCATCAGTTGCATGGGGTACTAACCCTCACTGCAGGAATTGTTTTAGATCATCACAAATGTGGATCTTAAATTTCTCCCATAAAGCAACAGGATCAGTTGGACTGCACTCTCTTATCAGAGAGACAAATAAACGTCGCAGCTGACTCCCTGTTTGCATTAGTCAATTTAGTGAGGCTTCAGTAAGACACTGATCATATTCAGCATCATCATCCAAAAGACCTCGTTGAACACAGGCCTGCTTGAAAGTAGGATATACATGGCCTTCATATGTTCGAAGGTCCTCAAAAGAGGTAGGCCCTAATAATCAGAATAAGATACTAACCTTTCTTAGAGAAGAAAAACTTACCTGTAACAACAGCCTCAAATAAAATCGCTCTCCTGCTGTAGGATGTACATAATACATTCTTCCAAGAGCAAAGCCTCTCTCATGGATTTTCCACTTTTTAGTTTTCTGCACAAAAACAAATTTCTGAGGAAATTCATGATAGAGCAAACTCTTTGCTATCTGAGCACCCTATTGGCTTCAAAAAAAGCAGTAAGTGCAGATTTTGATTGAGGAGCACGGTCAACCACTTCTGCAGGATTGTCATCCTCATTGAATGTTACTGCCTGCTCTCCAGGCAGATGAACTTGTAGACAGACAACATTAGGCTCTTCCTCATGCATAGAGTAACAGAATAGACGCCAGACTGCTTCAGAAGCAGAAACATATCGAGCATCCAAATGCTGCTTAATCTCATCATTTTGTTCCCCTACTTCCATTGTAGCATGATCATGCCCCTTATATGAATATATTTGAAGGCACGGACAGACATGCATAGTTCAAGGTTGGCATGACACTCTAAAAGTCAAAGCAGCAAAGGGCTGTATGGAACCACCCATTGGTTATCTACAACCTTATTATTTCTTGTAGTCCAGGTATGATCATTATTTTGCCACCTATAAATTGGATAGCCATCATTGCCTGTTATTGTAATCTCTTGAAATGATTTTGGATATCCTTTACTGCATTTGCCATCTTTCATGCATGGTGCTGTTGGATTCTCAGCTCCACATGGTCCATGAATCATGACAGAAGTGACCAACTAGGAAGGCATGGATGAGTTTCTGGATCAGGTATCTCAGCAGAGATGACCTCATCTACAGATTCAGGAGAGTTGACCTTATCACTGGTGTGTACCCAAATCAAAATGTGAATAGTATGAGGCAGACCACGCTTCTGGAACTCAATTGAACAAACATGGGCTTGGTATTTTCCTAGAAGACCTTTCTTGATTTGTTTCAACAGAATTTTGACTTTTTCATGAAAAACACATGCAATAAGATCAGGTCGATCCTGGGGACTCTGTCCAGGAAGGAGCTCATCTAAAATCTCCTGCCATCGTGAATCTGCTGTAACAGTAAGGAAGTAGTCTGGACTTCCAAAGACTCTTGCCAAAGCCAAAGAATCCAATAAAAGCTGATACATGTGACGTGCACCTCCAATATATGATGAGGGAAGGATAAATCTTTGTCCAATATCCTGCAGCTGAGTGTCAGCATTTCCACCAACAGCATCAACTAATCCCTTAGCAATCTCAACCCAAAGTCTGTTTTGATTGTGTCTCAGCCATCGTAGTCTTGACTGGTCTGTTGTTGCCCAAGCATCGCATATATATTGTTGTAGAAGTAATCTTGCAGCAAATAGATGCATAGACTCAACAGTTTGTGGTCGTGGATGAAGATGAAAGGCATGGTACTCCAATTGACTCACAGTAGTCTGTTTGCCATGACCCTCTGTTTGTCTATCATCTTGTCTCTGCTGATCAACATTTGCTCCTTCAATGTTTAATGGAATGTTGGGATGCCAACCATGCTCTCCTCTTGGAAACAGCAGAACATAAACCAAAGAATGATATACTGGATGAATATCATGAATGCACTGTTTGCTGCCATCATGATGCAACTCTAATAAAATATCCTGATGAGCTCCTGGATTGGTGCCATCTCCCACAATAACAGCTATCTCATTGGATGTTGTCAAATTATATCTCCTTTGATCACGATTAGTAGATACTTGAAACCGCACCACAACATTTATACCAGTGGTTGCAGGGTTTTCTCTTTATAGTCTTTGCTCCTCTAGATGTATATGCTCAAATGCATGTCTATATCTCTGAACATAAACATTGTTCTGGTAAAGAACACCTTGAATTTTGGTGAGCACATCAATTCTGAGATCATTGGCCTGGTTATTGGCCATTCGACAATTGATCTGATCTAAAGAGTTGTCTATAAAGTAGATCTGGGCATATTTTTTGTTGCCATTCTCATTAGGAAGAAGCTGATCATGGTTATGATATAAACCCCCCTGGATTTTAAACACATGTGGTCCAGTACCTGGTTTACTGTGTTATCAATCTTGACTCCAAGAGAAGCCATACTAAATGCATTATTATAGAACCGAATTTTTTGTAGAACATGATTAGAATTATCATCTTCTCCAAAGTAAAGTGCATGAAGATCATGAGGCAATTGTTGCAAATAGGGTCACTCTCTCCTAGGGATGGAAAGATCTTGTATATGGCTAGAGTGGACCCACACCTGATCTTTGGAGCAGAGATTGCTTTGGATGTTGACAGGTCGCTTTTGAAGGAGTTTGCTGATGTGCAGCATAAATTCCTTCGACAGATGTTGGGTGCAGTCACTTACCTTCAACATCTGCTCACTCTGCCCACTAATCACTATGCCTGAGCTGCTTTTGTAGGAAGTGTGGCTATGGATGGGAGAATGACTCCTTGCTGGTTGTCTGATTTGCGCATGGTACTGCAGCATCTGTGGAAGCCGGTCTATCTGCCTGATGACATGGTTTCAATGACAGCGGATGCTTGCCAGCAAGTCATACAAAGGTCTTGCATTGCAGAATGTAGGTTCTTCTGTGTGGAGTCTCCACGATTGGGCATACTGAACGGGAGGATGAAATTAGTGAGCGATGATGAGGTTATCTCCATGCGTGACTACCTTGTTAATGTTTACTGTTTACTGTTATGATATTTGCCTACATTCCAGTGCCTAAATACCGAATTGCACTTGTAAGGTTGCTGGCATCGGAACATGCACTCGCAGTGAAGAGATTGTGGTATACAGAACATTATCGTCCATGTGTGCTGAGGAATTGGAGACTATGTCGGTTTTGCATACCTGGCAGTCTATTGGTCAGGGTTGCTGTTGAGGATGAAATTCATGTGTTGTGGGCTTGTGAAGCTGACCAACAAGACAGCATGAGTTTCTCTGCCAGGCTTTTGCGACCTGTCCCACATTGCATGACACTTACCTGTCCTCTACTGCATTGGGTTGAACACTGGCTGTACTGAGCAACAGTGATTTGCTGTACTGCTTGCCAAAGTACGTGTATGATGTGTCCGAAATCTATATGACAGAGGATATGTGGGTACTGGCACCTTATTGTATGCACCTGTATAGTCATTGGGTGTACAATAAGGAGATTAGTTTCACATGTATCAGTATATGATGGACAGAGCAGTATTACTGGTTGTTTCAAGTTAGGATGTAAACAATTTCGTGTTTCTAGATTGGGAGGGTGACATTCTTTTGAGTTGATGACAAGACATCCGTAGCACATGCAAGGACACCTGCATCGTGTTGTACAGACCCCGGCCATTCCTTAATGGGACCTTGCACTGGGTATTCCTCCTCCTCCTCCTCCATGGCCCGACTTGATGCTTGTGTGGATGATCTCGTTTCTGAGCTATTTCCAATATCATTTGATGCCACAAAGCAAATTCAATCAGCTCTGGTGAATGCATACAAAGCGGCTACCATCAAGAGAGCTCGAACCAACCCATGATATACGACAGCATCATTGGGTGATAGTCTGAGTCTATTGGGCTCATGTGAGAGAGGTGACTTGAAAAGCATGCAGAGAAAGTGGGAGGGAGGAAGGAACACATATTCAAGGGTGTTGACCAAGGCCATCTGATCTGTCCACTTCCAAAGCTTCAATTCTCCTTCTACAGTGGCATCAAGCTCAAATACCTGTAGCACCAGTACAATACTGTGGAAATGTTCGACCATTCTGACACCGCGGCATGCTTACCATTCTTTACACCAGTTTTTGAATACAACGCTTTGCCAGTGTAGCATTGTCAGTTCTGCCTTATGACTGGCAAATGAGGATAACTTACCATGACCGACTCGTATACCATTCTGCAATGATGAATCCATATGCTCCAATTGCAAGCAGGCACAGCATCAACTCCACCACAATCTTGCAGCCATTTGAGTAGTAGTTGGTCTTAATTCACATAATACATTTATGTATACTCTCTATTCGTATCTAATGCAACAGAAATCTTGAAAAATACGAGTGGGATTGGTCGTAGCACTTCAGCATCACTGCCAAAGACAACATGACCAAACAACTTTTTTTCAGATGGATTCTGAAAAGTGTTATAATTTAGTATAAACTACTTGAGGCTTTTCACTGTGTTCACGTGAATTTGCCTATGCTCACCTTGCATCCAGCCTAATTCAGACCCTTTCTGTATCTAAACCATGCCAAAACCCAAGTCTTGGCAATGGGAATACTTTCACAAAATGGCAGAAAAAGTTAACAGCACACACTATGGAGGAAGTTGTTTATGGTGAATCTTGGTAATCACTGCAACCAAAATCCTACGATGCAAAAAAGGTATCTAATGTCATGATATTGATCACTCTGATTACTTCTTTCATTCTCCATCAGCAAGATAGCAGTTGAATGGAGGTGAATGGAGTGAATGTCAGTATGGAGAGTATGTCATCATATCATGTCCATATCATTTATATGGTACATACACTGACATATAACCAACATATTGTGAAGTATATTTCTCATTCAAAATTTCAGATACTGTGTGCCCCAAGCTTATATCCTGTGTGATATACACTTTGCATTCCTTTTATTTTGGCTCAGAAATTGGTATGTGTATTCGAGTTTCATGTGATTGCAACCTGGCCTTGACCTGGCCACAGCGCTGCCACAGTCATCTATGAAGTACCTCAGGCTGCCATTGGACTGTGCTATCAGGATTGAAGTACTCATTGCATTGCCAAACTCAATGTGATCCTGGTCAAGCTCAATGTGTTCAATCCGCATGGTAAGTCAAACTATTTTGTGCTAAGTCTATTTTGAACTCCGACTGATCTGCTGACATGTCACAGTGATGAGCACGTGTAAGTTGAACCATAACCAAACAATGCCTGTTTCTTCCCCCCATCAACTTACCCATGTTTAGGTCATTGGAAAGTAGTACTGACAGACAACAATGAAATGGAAACGGATGAAGATGAGGTGGAGGTAAACATATTCTCCTTGAATGTAGGTACTGAGACTTACATGCATCCAGTTCAAACCGCTCAGGCTTTGACAAGTATTGCAGATACATATCAGCATATTTACTCTCCATAACCACACCTACTTCTTTCCCTGAACCACACTGCCTGCTCCCTAATCATCAACACGTCACCTCTCAATTTGATCCCTAATAGTCAACAAATAGGCCATTTTCCTTGGTTCATTGCTTCTCTAACGCTGCTCTTGCAGCAAGCTTTATCACATAATTTGCCACTAATGACCAGCTGCTAATGTTCGATGTGAAAGTCACGAGACCTTTGCTGACTCGGAGTCTCCTGCACCAAGTAAGTATCTTCAGGCCTTTGCTTCCTCCATCTGACTTTCATTTAGGTTCTAATCATTTACGGGTCCTTGGGCTGCTGATATGAAGGCTCCGTCATTTGGGTGAAGTATGTAC
Organism: Megacollybia marginata; assembly: GCA_003313965.1. NCBI lineage: Eukaryota > Fungi > Basidiomycota > Agaricomycetes > Agaricales > Porotheleaceae > Megacollybia > Megacollybia marginata. The sequence continues at coordinate 19,533 of QLOY01009984.1, forward strand.
CTGGTCTTTTCGTTTCAGTAACAGACAGAGTATTTACTACTCA